>PVJO010023256.1:0-26413 GCA_004026905.1 Hystrix cristata | reverse complement strand
TATTAAATACTCTTTTTCCAATCCATGGAATTCTCACTTATCTCCTAAGTGTCTGTTTTAGCAAATTTTTTCTGGGCTAATGAAATACGATATGCTTCTGCAGGCATAAAACAATATTTGCATTTAATAATGATCATAGTCCAATGTACTTGTTTCAATATTTGAGGATAAGAGTGAAGTTTCAAGCCCTGAAGAAGTGGTATTTTTATGGTTGTTTGCTTTTGAGAATTAGTCATGCATAGTTTAGAAGGAAAATTATACATAATCTTACACTGAGAGGAAGGGGTTAGACATTATTATTGTAAGTGGGGATAAAACCTGGAAGGCTGGGTTAAAATACTTCAGAACAGAACCAATGAGTAAAGCCAGAGAAACGAACATGTGGAATGTGGGATGTTGGCTTTTGACACTAATGGGTCAAGATCACATAAAAAAAACATCTAATAAAAATCTTTTGAGTCTTCAACCTGGAGAACTGCGTTTTGACCAAATACGCAAAATTTTACTGGTTGCTTTAGGGGATTCACAGAGTCCCAGATTCCTCTCTGGCTCTCTGTGGCCCAGAGTAGCCAGATCTAATACAGAGCTCCCTGAGTGAAGCCTTTCACGTATCACCTCTGACGGAGAGCTGCTTTCTCCAGCTGGAGCGTTTCCAGTGGAAATCCTGACGATCTGATTCTGAAAGAAATTCAACTTCCTACTCTTCTCTGAGCTTTCTCACTACTCATTTTGCTCATCTTCATATTCCCCCTATCTTCTTTAAATTGTTTACTTATTTTTAAAATAAATCATCCTGAGTGTATTTAAAGTATATGCTATGATGCTGTGAGTCACACACATACAATAAACTGGTACCATGTTGAAAAAAACAACACATCCATCGCACATAATTGCCCATTCCCTCCACCCTCACCCCTAAGGGCAGCTGTCACTACTCCTCTCGCAGAACTCTTGAATGTGGTAGCTCTTGCTAACTATGGCCCTCATGCTGTACAGTAGGCCTCTGCACTCATTCATCCTACAAATCTCCTGTTTTGTTCTTCTGACTCCTTATAAATGATACAAATGACGGCAGATCAGATTTTCCTTCCCACTGTAGACAGCTGAAATATTGAGCAGAATATATAAAACGATTGCTTTCAGACAGTGAAAAGTTCCAAGCACCCGCTGTAATAGCAGCACTCCTTGAGAGGAGGCATCCATGAGGGAACCCTCCCTCCAATAATCTCAGTAGAGAGTCTTATGTTGAGATAGATTGGAGGTCTGCGTACAGTGTTACTTGAGCTTACTTTATTATATAGTCTCACAATCTGCCATTTAATCACAGTTGTTAAACCTTTTGTATTTAATATGATTATTGACATGACTACCACAAGTCTGCCATCTAAGAATTTACTTTGTATTTGTCCATCTTTGTGGACTGCTTTTTCCTTTATTCTCTGGTTTCTTTTGAATTTACTATATATTTTTTAATAATTTCACATTATCCTCTTTCTTGGCTTCTTTTCTTTTTTTTGTAAATGAGATTTTTTTTTAATTTTATGGTACATTTTAGATACACAGAGTGACAGCATTCATCATAGGGAATTTGTACAAGTACATGATTTACCTTGCTGCTTCTTTATTTCGCATTACCTTCCTGTCCCTTCAACCCCTCCTCCCTCCTTATTTACAAAAGCTTTGCTTCCATATTTTTCCTTCTATTCTTTTCTTCTCTTGTCCCTCAGTTCCTTCCCCCTCTCTCTCCCTTGTTCCTCTTCCCATTTGAACAATTTCTTCCCTTTCCTGATGTAAAACATTTTAGTCCTTATTTACACTTTCTGTTTCTCACACTAGAGAAACAATGTGGTATTTAAACATGTGCGCCCGATTTATTTCACTTAAGAGTATGGTCTCAAGATGCATCCATTTACCTAGAAATAGCTCAAGCTTATTGTTGTTTATGGTAGAGTAGTACTCTATTGTATAAAAAAAAAAAATCTTCTTTATCCATTCATCAGTTGCAGGGCATTTGGGCTGTTTCCAAGATTTGGTTGTTACAAACTGTGCCACTATAAACATGGGTGTGCCTATATTACTGTGGTATGTTGCTTTCAGTTCTTTTGGGAAGATATCAATAGCTGGGTCAAATGGAACCTCTAGTTCTAGGTTTTGAGGAATCTCCACACTGATTTTCATAGTATTGCACCAGTCTACATTCCCACCAAAAGGGCAGAAGGGTTCCTTTTTCACCACAGCCCCTCCAGTATTTATGGGCTGAAAAACCTAATCCAAAAAGGGGCATCTGAAATGAATAGACATTTCTCCAATGAAGAAATACAAATAAATATATGAAAAAGTGTTCAACATCACCAGTCATTTGAAAGATGCAAATTAAAACCACACGGAGATTCCATCTCACTCCAGAAAGAACAGCTGTTATCAAGAAACCAACCAATAAAAATGCTGGCAGCCCTGCAGAGAAAAAGGAACTCCCAGGGTTGGTGGGAGTGTAAGCTGGTTCAACCATTGCGGAAATCAGTGTGGAGATTCCTCAAACAACTACATCTAGAGGTTCCATTTGACCCAGCTCTTCCTCTTCTTGGTATCTTCCCAGAAGAATTAAAAACAACTTACCACAATGATATATGTACAACCATGTTTATAGCAACACAATTTGTAAAAGCTAAATCTTGGAAATAACCCAAATGCCCAGCAACTAATGAATGGCTAAAGAAGATGTGGAGGTTTTTTTTTTTTTTTTAATACAATGGAGTACCACTCTTCCATAAAAAGGATAAACTTGAAACATTCTTAGGTAAATGGATGTATCTTGAGAACATACTCTTAAGTGAAATAAATCAGACACACTTGAGTACATATCGAACTGTTTCTCTGATATGAGAAACCATAAATGTAAATAAGGACAAAAAGATATAATAGATATTCTGAAAGAGAAAGACAATACTTAAATTGTAAAAGAACCAGAGAGGGAAGGAGGGAAATGAAGGAAGAGAAAAAGAAAGGAAAAGAAAAAGAGGAAAAAGTGGAAAAAATGTAAATAAAGCTATCGTAAATGAGGAGGGGAGGGGGAATAAAAGGGAGGGGTGGAGTAGGCAGGGGGGAAACCAAGATATCATGTACAGATACCAATTAACTATGATGAATTTGATCATTATGTATATCTACAAGGTACCAATACATGTTCTTGGTAAATAAAAATAAATAAATAAATAAATTTTGGGGGTCTGATTTTTTTGAGTTCTTTATGTATTCAAGATACCAGTCCTTCGTCAGAGAGTCAGCTGGCAAAAATTTCTTCTCACTTTGTGGGTTGTCTCTTCATTCTATTGGTGGTTTCTTTTGCTGTGCAAAAGATTTTTAATAAGATGAGATCCCAGTTGTTGATTCTTTGTGATATTTCCTGGGCAATCAGGGTTTTGTTCATAAAATCTCTGCCTACGCCTGTGTCTTCAAGAGTTGTACCTATTCCATCTTCCAGCAGATTTAGTTTCTGTTTTAGTGTTTAGATCTTTGATCCATTTTGATTTTAGTTTAGTGCATGGTGAAAAATACGGGTCTGGTTTTAATCTTTGGCATGTGGAAAGTCAGTTTTTCCAGCACCATTTATTAACGAGTCTATCTTTCTTCCAGTGAGGGTGTTCGACTTCTTTGTCAAAGATAAGGTGGGCTGAGTATGTTTGGAGCTGTTTCTGCATCTTCTAATAGGTTGCATTAGTCCTCAGGTCTGTTTGTTGTTTTTTTTTTGTTTTTTTTTTGGTTTTTTTTTTTTTTGGCCAGCACCATGATGTTTTTATCACAAGTAGCTTTGTAAAATAATTTCAGGTCAGGGATTGTGATGACCCCTGCTTTGCCTTTGTTGTCCAGAATTGTTTTTGCTATTCTAGGTTTCTTCTGGTTCCATATGAATTTTGGGATAGTTTTCTTTAATTCTGTGAGGTATGCTATTGGTATTTTAATTGGGATTGCATTCAATCTCTATAACAAGTTTTGGAGTATGGCCATTTTCACTATATTGATTCTTGGTTTATTTTCTATACATCTCTTTTCATTGTTGGTTTGGATTTATATTATATTTTAAATATATCGCAGTCTGCATTAATAATGTGCTACCTGAAATACATATAGGAACCTTACAGTTCAATTTCTCCTCTTTTGGCCTTAATGCTAGTCTTGCCCTAAATTTTACTTCTGTGTATATTGTAAACTTCACAATATAGTTTTGTATTTTAAATTTAAACATTTAATTACCCTTAAAAAGATTTAAGAGGATATAACAAATTTTTTTCTTCTGTTAGAGAACTTTTAGGTTTGCTCTTCAACTCCTTGTAGACCCAGATTCCCGTAGGTATTACCTGGTAACTTCTGTCTGATCAGATTCCTTCAACCTCTTTTGTGTGTTGGTCAGAAGATTAGAAATTGCTTCAGTATTTCTATTCCTAGAAAAATTTTCTTTTCTCTTTATTCCTGAAAGATATTTTAGTAATATTATAGACTCCAGAAGTAAGCCAACACACTAAAGTCAACTGGTTATTGACAAAGATGCCAAAGCAGTTCAATGAAGACATGATGAGCATTTTGACAGTTATGCTGGAACAAGTGGACATGGTTATGCTTAGCAATAAACCTGGACCCTCATCTCACAGCACTTAACACATTAAATCGGAGGGGACCAGTGACATGACGTATGAGCTAGCAATACAACACTTCTTCAAAAAGACAAAGAAGGTACAAGTGATCATTTTAGTGACTAGGTTTTAAGGGAGTTTCCTTCAAAACAACAACAACAAAAAATAAAGTATAAAATAAAGAAGTCATAAATGGGGCTTTAAAAATTTAAATCTATTTTCCCTTAACTGACACTGTTAAAATTAAAAGACAAGACATAGACTAAGAAATACACAAGTTATATCTAAGAGCTAGTAGTTAGACTATATAAAGAACTGTTACAACTCAATAATAAGAAAAAAAAAAACTAATTCAATAATGAGCAAAACATTTGACACTTTACCAAAGAAAACAAGTGTATAGCAAACAAAGGATAAAACTTGCTCAACATCTTTTCTTATTAGGGAAATGCAAGTTAATACCACAATGAGATAATACACACTGGAATACCTAAAACTGAAACTGAGATCCATGTAAATTTTGGCAAGGAAATACGAGATGACTGAAACTCTCACACATTCATGGGGAGACTATAAAGTGGAAAAAACATTCTTAAGAAGGGATTTGGAAGTCCTTCATAGGTGAATGAACAAACCATCTGTTTTAGTTATTTTTCTCTCGTTGTTGGGACAGAATACTCGACACCCAAAGTTAGGGGAAGAAAGGTTTATTAGCTCACAGTCTGCAGAGGTTTCAGTCTATAGTCCGCTGGGTCCGAGGCAGGGCGGCATGGCAGAGGCAAGGCGGGCCGGCAGCCAACCCACGGGTGACCGGCAGCAAAGTAAAGTGAGGAAATGCAAGGAATGTATGCAAATAAGGAATGCAAACAAGCAGCTAATTAGCCTCTTCCTGTATCTTTTATCTAGGCTACCTGCCCCCAGGGCGGCCTGCACTCCCATCCCCAATCTCAGTCTCACATCCTTGATCCCAGCAGAACGATGCCAAACTGATCAATGGATCAATTTAGTAATCACACACTCTAGATCCAGCTATCTCTTACCACATGAGGATTTGGGGGGACATCTAGACACAAACCATAACACCATCTATACATCCATCCAGCGGGAAATAACTGAATGATAAAAGGCAATGAACTAACAAATCAGAAAAATGTGTAGAGGAAACCCAAGTGCATACTGCTAAGTGGAAAAAGCTAGTCTGAAAAGATAGCACTGTACAATTTCTTCTGTAGACATTCTGGGAAATGCAAAACTATGAAGATGATAAAGAATCAGTAGATGTCAAAGGTTAGGAGAAGGACAAAATGAAACAGTGGTGTACAGGAGGAATTTGGAGCAGTGAAACTACTGTGTGTATGCCACTACTGTACTCTGTATGGAATGCTACCCTGCTGGACAGATATCAAGAGTAAACATTTATGTAAACCATGGCCTTGGTAAGTTATCTGGGTCTAGGATGTAGCTCAGTGGCTCAGGGATAGAGCATTTTCCTACCTCACAGGTAGCCCTGGCTTCGATTCCCAAGTGCTGGGGAAAAAAAAAAAGAGTCTGCACAAGGTCACCAATTGTAACAAACACAGGTAGGACAAGAATTCAAGATGTTAATAATATGGAGGAAAGTGGAGAACGTTTATTGGACTCTGCACTTTCTGCCTAATTTTTCTTAACCTAAAATTTCTATAACAAAGTAAATTCTATTAACTTTCAAATAAGTTTGGCATTTTCATAAAAAGATAAGCCTACACCTGCCATACACCAGCTGTTGTACTTGTAGCTCTCAGCCTAGATAAAGTAAAGCTCCTCTCTGTAGAAAGAGTCCTATGCTAATGCCAGGCCCAGCATTATGAGTTGCATCTCCCATCTGAAAACAGACACAACTGGAAAGAGCAGCAGGTGAAGGCTGTACACTGTAGAGATAGAATCATCTGTAATTATGGCAAACAAGTCACCTGTGAGCAGGAGGGAGCTATTCATGAATATAACAACAGAGATAAATCTAATAATTACAGGGTGAAAGAATTGATTCAATAAAGTGTAGTTGATGGTTCCATTTACATAAAATTGAACTGCACACTTTAAATCTGTGAATTGTAAGGTAGGTATATAGCATCTCAATAAAACTCTCAGAAAGTACTCTCTGGTCTTGTTGCATTTGCAAGCCAATTCCATCTCCTGAGCTTCACCTCTCATAGTAGAGCACCCCATCATCTCATCTGCCATTTGGGGACTTGACCCTTGCTCCCTGCCACAGCATGGCCCATTAAGATCCAGACAAAATGCCTACTGTATGGAAAGCCTTAGATAGAAACTGTTTACTCCTATTTTCCCAAACAGAAGCATTCTGTCTTAGTTACTTTCTCATTGCTGGGACAAATCATCTGAAACCCACAAAATAAAGGGAAAAGGGTTTAACTCACAGTTTGTAGAGGTTTCAATCCATAGTTGGCTGACTCCAGGCCAGAGCAGCATGGCAGAAGGGCATTGCAGGGGAGAAACAGCTCCTGGCAGGGCAGGCAGAAAGCAGCCACCCTGCCTTCCTTCTTTACCTTCTTTATCTTTATATTCCATCCAGGTTATAAGCCTGTTTGTTGGTTCCACCCACACTCAGAGCAGGGCTTCCTTCTTCGGTAATTCCATCACCCACAACTATGCTAAACCAACCACTAGACTGATTCACTTATCACACTCATAAACCATCCATTATCACACACCTCCCAATAGCCCCACCTGTGAGTGCCTGAGGCTTTGGTGGGAGGGGACATCTACATATTATTCTTGACACATTCCATTTATAGTGTTCACTACATTCGTTAACAGGTCACAGGTACATGGCACTATTTTGAGGTTATTCCAGGTAGAATAACCAATCATATACAACACGGTGGGAAGAACCGTTTATTTCCTATGTGAGTAGAGAATTCCCTCCACCCAGGAGTCTGGGAGTAGAGAGGATTTAAGAAATTCTCGCCTAAAAAAGGAACCCTCCTCCGTTGTTGCTGGGAATGTAGACTGGTCCAGCCACTATGGAAATCAATATGGAGATTCCTCAAACAACTAGAACTAGAGGTTCCATTTGATCCAGCTATCCCCCTACTGGGGATCTTCCCAGAAGAACTGGAATCCTCATACCACAGGGATGTATGCACAACCATGTTCATAGCAAGACAATTTGTAATAGCTAAGTCTTGGAAACAGCCTAAATGCCCAACAACAGATGAATGGCTAAAGAAAATGTGGTTTTTCTACACTATGGAGTACTACACTGCCATAAAAAAGGATAAACTACAGTCTTCTGTATGTAAATGGATGTTCCTTGAGAACATACTATTAAGTGAAATAAATCAGACACTTACGAGTACACATCGAATTGTTTCTCTGATATGAGAAACCATGGATGTAAAAAAGGACGAAGAGGTGTAATAGACATAATCTAAAAGGAAGATAATATTCTAACAAGAGGAGCATTGGACAGAGAGGGGGGAGAAGCGGGAAGGGTAAAGAGGGATAGAAAAAGGAAAGGGAATTCATGGAGAAATGAGAATGAACCTGCTGTAAATAGGGATGAAGGGAATAGAGGGGAGGAGCAGGGAAGAGGAGGGAGAACCAAGATGTATCATGTACAGGTACAAAATAAATGTGATGAATGTAACCATTATATGTACATTGTATCAATACATGTTCTTGGTTAAAAAATAAAAAAATAAAAGAAATTCTCTCCTGTTACCATCACACACACTGGATCATGATCTTCAAAGATGACAAATATTGGCCCAAACTGGCTCACACCTCGTGTCCCAGATGCCACTTCTCACTGCCTGGGCCAGGAGGGGCTCATAACATTGGCCAGTGTTCTTGCTAATGCCTAGCAGAGTATTTTGCCCATAGATATAAAATTTACTAAATCAAATGGAATTTTCACGATAAGGGTACTCTATTCCTGTGTATCCCAAATATGCCAATGCTAATAGCAGTAATAATAACTGCAGATATTTTCTCCAGGCTTTCTGCTCTAGAATGGGCTTTTAACACATTAAGTTTTCAGGTAGTGCTTTTTAGTGTTCTCAGCTGTTCCTCACAATTCAAAGGTGAGACAATCACACAGTAAAGGAGCTTCAGTCTCATGTCTGATGGAATCTGTCTCGATGCAGCTGCTATTTGAACCAGCCATCCAAATCTTTAACACTTTTCTAGGCCTTATTCTCCAGTACAATCAGAAAGTCACATTTTCATCCCAGATCTCAGGAAATAATTGTAACTTTTTATATAGTGGTGTTCTACTTTCATTTATTATTCGCGATTATTTTTGCTTGTAAAGATAATATTTATAATGGAAACTGTTGTTTACAATATTAAGCCCTCCAGACAAAGTCTGTCTGGGCAAAGCCAGCAGGCTCTTCTTTGTTGGTTTCTAAATAAACTCGTAAGTATCTTTTACTAAAGTGAAGCTAAGCATAGAGGTCACAGGAACAAAATGCTTAATTAACAAAACATGATTAATGAACACATTTTGGGCCAGGTGCTTAAACCACAAGGATCCACCTTTCACCACAACCAACCAAGGAGAAAATCAGAGAATGGGGGGGCCTCGAACAGCCATGAGCCACGGTCCCCTTCTCTATCAGCCCATCCTCCTTTGCTCCAAATAGAGATTTCATTGAGCAATAAAAGGAAAAGGAAATGGAACTTAATTCATTTATTATTGAAAGCAAAGAGCAGAGTAACTGAATTAAAACAGGATAATTAAAACATTTGCTTCACTTGAGACTTGTAAACTACAGTTTCCCTCAGCTCTGTTTTGTATTTATGATGAATGTCATCCATAGTTGCTTTGAAGTTTAAGAAGAAGTTAAGAAAATATAAATGAAAATGCTTTTAAAAATAAAGTAACACAGAACATATTAGCATTCCATCTTCTTGAGCTTTTAATGAAATTATGTTGCTCTAGGTTGAATACTTTTATAGTAATTAGAAAAATAGTTACTTCCTCCCTGGGCCCTCTTCCCTGGGGCCATGCCAGCTGTGCACGGTCTGTGCCTCTTGCTCCTCGGGTCCCATTTTTATTACGAAAACATCCAACAGTCTTGCTCAAGGCAGAGTCCCTCGAGCTCAGGGCCTGGGACCCAGGCAAGAGGTCCTAGAGGAGAGAAAACTCCATGCTGCAGGTGCTGAGCCACATCAGGCAATGTGTCCCCAGAGGGGAGAAATGAGCTATTAATCTGGAATACCAGGAGCCTAGGGGAGCACAGAAGACATGTAACTGTATAAGTGCCATCAAACAACTTCCTACCTCAATGTCACTGCTCTGTGTGTTGTGTGACTGTGAAAATTAGGAGAGAATGGAGAGGATAGAACAATGGAAATGATGAAGAAATAAAGCTATCTCCTAGGACTGCTGGGATCCCCCAGGCTCATGAGCTGTTCAAGGAAAGAACTGTAAATGGCACCCATCAAAATACTGTCCCTCACCAGAGATGAGGAGAACCCTGGACACTGGCAGACTGGAAGGATCAGGTATCAAGATGGCATCAAATTCTATACAGGAAACTGAAAGAATGTGGTGTAAACTTCAGAATCCCCAAGGACATATGATTTAATACACAGACTTTTTATATCTGATAGGAGCAGAGGAGGAAGACAATCAGAAGTCATGTAAGGACATAAGAAACTTAGCCTCTGTGCACCTTTGGAGTAAGCACAACCAGAGAAGATGTTAAAGCTAAGAAACAGGAGGGTTAATGCCAGAGAAAAGTGGGGGGGATTTTTGACCAAAGAAATAGAAATCTGGGGATTGCGGGTCAGAGTCATGTGACAGCCTACAGAACAGCTGATCTCAATAGAGGCCAGAGACCTTCCAGAAAAACTTCTTAAAAGTTTTAAAGGGACTTTTATGTGACCATCACTTTGATCATATTGAAATGATGTATGGTCCTACTAGGAATGTTAGGATTGGATAATTGATAAGTGCATCGAAATGTAAACTAATAAAAAGACAATTATTAATTCCCAGAAGGAAAGTAATCTGTACAGAAATGTAATTGTGCTAAAACGATCAACAATGAACTAATACAACCGTGTTTTAGTGTTTGTGTTGGTTTTGACTTAACAAAATATTTTAAATGTATTTGGAAGATGAAGGGAATGAATATCTGCTTACTTGTTTATTCAGACGGTTAAGAGAGCTAGATTTTCTCCTTCAGTAGAATACCAACTGATAATGTCTAAAATAAGTATAAGTAGATTATTTAAGTATAAGAAGGTAAATATCAAAATAGCTACTATAAGTCTTGTGGATGAGGGGTTGGAAAACTTTTTCTTTAAAGAGGCAGGCAGTAAATACTTTAGGTATGATGGGCCATGCCGTATCTGCTGCCAGTTATCAGTTGTGGTGACGTAGTATCAGAGCACACATAGACCACACAAAGAATGATTATGCTGTGTTCTCATGCAATGTTACCTACACAAACATGTGTGGTCCCTAAGGTTTGTGTTTGGCCAACAAAGGGGAATCTACTGCCCCAACTCCTTGAAAGCTGAGATGAAACATGAGAAGGAGGACTGGGCTCTGCAAATGCTTCTTCAGTCTCACAGTCTAATCTCCATGACATGTACATGTAGCCCTTGGAGAAACAATAGAATTTGAATTCAATTTCTAAAAATTAAACCTGGCATTTTTCTTTTCCTGAACTGGAGAAGGGAAAGTTTTGTTTTATTAATAGAACTCACTATGTACAAAGGAGATGTGACCCAGAATGTGCAGGAGGCAAAAGACCTTGAAAAGCCATGGGTGGAGGAAAAGCAAAGCACTCCACAGCCCTCCATGACAGCAGCCACCCATGACACTGGGTAATGTCAGTCAAATCTCAGAGGCTGTTCAGCACAGGAGATGACGGCAACAATGACACAGCTCTCTGGGGAAAAGTGTGAGCAGGGTTAGTGGCCTCACCCTTGTTCTTCCAGCCCAAAGGCACAAGATCCCCAGGGAAAGCATATGGCATAGCACAGGTTGGGCGGAAGTGGAAGCTGGACACAGGGTCCAGCTAGGTATTTCAAGTTCACATGCGTGAAGACTCGAAGTACTCGGGAAAAGATTTGAGATTAGTATGGAACCATTTACCTAAAGAGCTAATACTAAAGTAGTCTGGGAAGGTAGAATTACAGAACAAAATGCAAATGCAATCTACTGTAATACAGTATAGCATGACATTATAATATAATGCAATATAATATAGACCGTAATATGATATAATCACCTAAAGTTAGGAGTTGGAGAAAGTTAAATGGGAATTGTATCAGACTGGTCGTATCTTTACATTTCACAGCAGGACAATCCATGTTTGATGTTTGTTGTTTTAGTGTGCTTCATACTTCCACAATTTTCTAGAATACTTCAAAAAAGCAGTATCCTTTGCAATAAAGAAACATGAATTTCCACTACATATTTTATTTCCATTTACTCAATTTCAAATGAAATTTAATTTTATCTTTTATTAAAATATTATATTACATTTTCATTAAAATGTTAGCTCCATCTGTCTACATATATAAATCCACAGAAAAATATTTGAAAATGTATTCACTATTTTGATGATTATTTCTGATTATGATTTTCTGCATTTTATTATACGTTTATGCTTTGCTTGAACTATTTAAACTTGCATAATTTCTAGAAAAACAATAGGATAATTTATCTTAAGGAAACAAGAGTAGACTAGGAATAAAAATACGTATGTAAATAGTAGTTAATTGCATATGAAAGGAATTGAATGATTGTTATTTTCTACCTTCTTATTTTATATTTTTCTGTACTGTTTTCACAGTGTTTAATGAAAAATTGCTTTAAAAACCCATTACAAGCCATTAGAGACTAATTGGTCCTTTATAGATGTATTACTCTAGTAGATGGTCGTATATTATATCTGGTAGATATTATTTGAACAGCAGAGAACAGAACAACTGTCAGAAAGATCTGGAAACCTTATTCCTTTATTCCCCATCTCTATCAGGTTATAATTCTTCAATTTGATTCCTGGGAGCAGGACATCCTAGATTTTTGAGACCAACTCTGTAAATAAAACAGAATAAAGGAAGCAACCTCACCAAATTGGTTCATTAAGTTCAATTCTCTTCCCTACATCTGGTTTCAAGCACAGATGTTTTAATCTTGAGTCTTGACTTGTTCATTTCACACAATTGGTTATGCATCAGGCCAAGCATTGGATGAAAAAAACAGGTCCGTGGGCAACAAGTCCACCCAGGGTCCAGCCTCAGCTGTGGACGGCTTCTTCCTGCCAGTTCTGGCTTTGTCCTGGGTGGACGCCAGCCCACTCAGATACTGAGCACCACATTTGACATCTACCCGGTCACATCTGGCACTGCCTCTAGGTCACCAACTGTACGATTTCAACTTCGGCACTAACTTTTGCACCTTGGACTCAGCACTCTGTTTGGACTCTTGTCTTGGATTTAGCGGGCTTGGTGTTCCTGCTGCTGACATGACTCTGGGAGCTTTGTGTTTGAGCGGGCCTGCTGCTCCCGGGGGCTTGCCAGGTGGAACAGGTACAGCTGGAGCCGCCCCTGCTAGCACCAGCAGCCCTAAGCACAATATGAGGGCAAATCACACTGTGCTGGACTAGAGATCTGAAAACAACCATGCGGCTGTGTTTACGTTCACGTCCATGTTCACGCTATGGGAACTCGACAACCAGAAAGAGCCCTGTAACTCCAGAAAAAGTCTCAGGACTATTAATGGAAGGGGAACATCCCAATGTCCCTTGTAGGATCTTACCCTGACAGCGAGGTTTCCTTCTCTGCTCAGGGCACAGCGTGCAGTGCTCGTCACAGCGTGAAAGCCTTCTACTGTTTCTATTATATTTGTCCACAGTATAAGGACTTGATCTGCTCTGCACACCATCTAATCCTCAATTCTCAGAATCTCACATAGTTCCAGGCAGAGTTCTAGAAGGTTCAATAGAACTTTGTTGAATAATGGAATGAATATTGGATTAATGAAGAGTATAATTAACTCCTGTTGCTTTCTGCAGATGGCGGTTTGTGGAACACTGGGCTACTGTATGTGGGTTCTGCAAATCAAGACATGCTGAAGTGTCATAAACCTACATGACTGAGGTTGATATCTCTTCAGTCTCCTCCCTCTCTGCTTGTGCCTTTACTACTGTGACAAGGCTGGTAGTCACAAACATAGACATTCAAGTTAGATGATCAGGGTTACATTATGCTCCTGGACCAGAAGCTGTGCTTTCTTCATTCTATTAGTCTTCTGGAGCTACCATAACAAAGAAATACTGCACGATGTGTGATTAAAAACAACATTTATTTACACACTGTCCTAAAGGCCAGAAGTCTGAGATACTGAGATACTGGCAGGGTCACATTTCCTCTGAGGGCTCCAGAGAGTAACCCATCCTGTTTCTCTAGCTCCTGGTGTTCACTGGCTTGGAGACATATCATTGCAATGTCTGCCTCCACCTTTGAGTGACTGTGTCTCCTTGTTTGTGTCTCTATATCTCTTTCTCTTCTCATAAGAACATCAGCCATTGGAATAGGGGCTGCTTTAAGCTAGTATGACCCTATCTTAATTGACTATATCTTCAAAGACTGTATTTTCAAATAAGGCTCTGAGTGGACACGAAGTTTTAGGGTACAATAAGCAGGTCATTCCACTCATCCATATAAATTGACAGTCGTAGTACCTACTGCATCAACTGGTGATGGTCCAGACAACGTGACAGATTGTGTACGAGTCTAAAATACAGAATAAGTACTCGACAAATGTTAGCAATTGTTATTTTTGTTCACATATTTACAAGTTTTTACCGCTATTGACTTAATATGGTTGCGTTCTCAGTCTCTTCCATACATTGATCGACATATTAATTCAGGCAAAAATATCATTGAATAAACAATTGCTTGGTGACTAGTTTCCTTTTATGGCTCTCTGACTGGTAGAGATTATGTATTATTATTGTTACCATTACATAAAAAGTGTAAATCTAGCAAATAAATTTGTCCAGGGCAGGCTATTATTACCTCAGTGTACTAGACTCTACTGTGATGGGGTTGGAACCTCGTCTCTCTGCCTTGGCCTCAGTGAGTTTTTTGCACAGGATCCAGATCCTGTGTATAAGGCAAACATATTTTGCGACCCATGCAACTATTCCAAGTGCTCAAGAAAAATATTCTATCTTTTGGACAAGCCTCCGTTGCTTGTTTTATAAATATTTCCCATTCTGTGTGAACTCCACTGCAAGCAGGATTGTTTTCTACCTTAGTAACATCAGGTTTGAGCACCTGTCTCAGGGGCTCCCCTGAGAGGCAAGATCTGCTAGTTTACTTTCGACCAGTCCAGGAATCGCAAGCACATGAGTGAGTAAGGCGCCCGAGAATGGCATTTTTGACAGAGTTGCACCCTATGAATGGAGTCAACCAAGTGGGGAGTGAAAAATTCATTTTCTGACAGGGGTGTCAGCAGAATCATCAGGAACTGATGACAACAAATCCATAGCTGGGTAAAAACCTGACAGGGTGGAAAACAAGGGCCTTCGAGGCTGATCTTTCCCTTTCAGCTGTCCAGAAACATAATTTCCCAGCAATCATTGCCTCTGCTGGTTCTCCTGACTGTGGGCCTCAGAGGCTCAGCTCGTCCCTGGGCTCTGAGCAGGCATGAGAAAGCAGACAAATGTAGGAACAACCAGGGCTTCTCGGTGAGCCCCAGAAGCAATCTCTGCCTTCCTCGCAGAACAGACAGCTGTGGCTCGATGGAGACTCAGGTACTCAGTGAGGTTGGCTACTCTGCCCCTGACCCCAGTACAGCCTGCCTGCTGCTTCTCATGAACAGGGCACCCCTGCTGTGCAAGGCAGCTGAGCTTTTCTGTCTGCAGACACCAATGATCGAACAGGCCAAGTCTGCAACAAGAAGAAGAACGGGAAGGAAGATGCTTTGATGCTTCAACTTTTGCTGCTTGTTGTTCACATGTTAAGTGCACTCTGTGGACCCAAGTGACGAGGGTCCCATTTCCAACACAGCATGGAGTGGGTGATCTCCTCAACTGTAAAATGAAGCTGTAAGAGCACAGCATGAAAATGTATTAGCAACAGTTAGATAAGGGGGACCTCAGCAAGGCGTACACACTTTCAATTGGTAAAATAATGTCTGTACAAATTGTTTTTGGTACATTAAGTACCTTTCACAGCCAAAATTAAAAAAAAAAAAGGAAGAAGAAGAAAGAAAAAACAAAATCGACACAGAGACACAGATCGGTACACACAACAGCACAACCGGTTTCTTCTCCTGGAAAGTAATTTCATGCAGAAATTTTTTTATTGAAATTGTTTCTCTAGCTGACAGATCTGGTGTACAAGGATAAATGACAATGTGCTGGGCAGCTTGTCAGCTTGTGCTGTGGGAAATCTCGCCAAAACTCCTCAATCATAATAGTAAGTATGCTTTTCTCCCAGCAGAAATCATTTTAAGCTCATAAGCACAGGGGCCAAGCAAAGTGGCATTAAAAGTAGTGAGATGAAGCGGAGGAAAGATTTATAAATGTACAGAAATTTAAGATCTCTCCACTGCCTGTGTCACGTTGGCAAGGAAACAAGGGTTGTGAAAAGCGATCTGACTGTGTGGAACAATCCAGGAAGCTCAGGTTAGAGCAATTTTCTGGGCTCAACTCCTTCGGTGGGTGTTTTGGGACAACCATGAGTGTGGCAACAGACTCTGAATTCACTGCCATGCCAAAGACGCATGCCCCACAGAACTGGCTCGGAATGTCACCTTTGAACTTTGACCCTTCAAAAGGAAGGTTAATTAAAGTTGAAGATCTAAAGCCTTGTAAAACGAAAGAGCCAGCAATCTGAGGAGGGGAGGCACACTTGACACAAGTGTTAGTGGCAAGTAACTCTCGACCTGGCATCTTGTTCATCTGGATTCTCGTTGTTGAGCCTCCCTGCCCAGTGACCAGAGACGAGAGTCTCCTCACACCTAGGCCAGCCACGTATCCCCCACGAAAGGTGCATCAGGCAGAACTGCCTTTCACCAGACACATGGGCTTGCAGAAACTTCTTGTACCCTTTAGTGATGTTAGATCAAGTGTGACTTTCCCAAAGCTACCAGGTAGAACAGATCAACAACCATGATATGGAAGTAAGAAAACAACAGAACAATTGGTTTAAAAGAAGCTCAAAGGAATAAGAGCTTCCTGCAGCACATAGGAAGCCTTTCATTTTACAGAGTGGAAATCAACTCTCAATCGATCACAAACTATCTTTTGTCAGTCACGAAACTTGGATTATGATCGTGGCTCTGATACAAAAGTAAGATTCATGATATCTGGGGCCTTAGTTTCTTTCCCAGCAAAACATGGCGGGGCGGGGGCAGTAGCCGTCACTAAGGCCAGTGCCAGCTTTAGATTTTGGGGCAGAACCAATATCTTTCAAAGGGAAATTGTTTTCCAAGATCAGTATAAACATCCCCAGAGATTCCTGTGCTTCCTATTCTTAACTCTTCAGGTAAACTTTGCAAGCATTTTGCAACCTGTCCTCTCACACATAAAAAAGAAGCACAGTCCTGAAGTTAGTGACCAGTGGGCTCCTCCAGGGTAGGTGTAGACCGATGAGAAGTGTCTCCTCCATCTGGGAGATGTTGGTTTCCCATGCCTCCCCCCAGTCTTCCCTACCCGCCCTCAATGCGGAACCCTAGTGTTGGTGACTGGGACTCCACCCAGGGTCCCCTCATGGAGGAACACTGACCATGCAGCTGCTCAATGAACATATATAAGCAGTCGGGACTGACAGGGGCTGTCAAATGCATGCACACCATCCCACATGAGCCTCCACCCAGCACTGTGGCCCAAGAGGCCTAGAGATTGGGTAAGGCCATCACTGATCAAAGGCACCGCCAGCACAGGACACAGGAGACACCTGAGTCCCCGGGGCTTGAAATTATCTTGCATCAGTGTGTGACTGGTTTGTCTAATCTGACATATTATACACAGGTTAATACACACCAGTTCACGCACAAAAGTACATCTTTTCAAAAATGCAATTGTAATTTCCATGTCAAAATCTTGCGAACATATCAGGTCCGTAACTGTAATTTAACCTATCCTCAGAATTAACTAAGGTAAGTAGAATGCAATTCATTACTGCCTGTCCCAGCTAAGTTGTGGCCCTCTGAGGGGTTTTCATCAAGTCTATATTGAACGTCTACCAAAATTTGAATATGAAATATTTGAATTTTTAAATATTCCCTTATTGGTAAACAACAACAACAAACGAAAGAAACTATAGAGAAAGACTATGAAGAAAATGTCAAGAGTGAAAGGGAAATTGAGTTCAGACTAAACAGTCAGTCCAAATTGTCACCTTGTCTAAGTCCCTTCCCTCAACTGCTCTCAAGCCCTTATATTATATTGCACATCCTTCACCAGTTCCAAGACATTTTCTCAGCAGATAAACAATGAAAAAAACCACTGTTTCTTCAGCTTTGCTACAGAGACTCTCTGAAATTATCTACTTCCAAGAGTCTCTTCTACAAGACTTTCTCATTACTAGCTTTGACTATAATTACTAATTTTTTTATTTAACCTTGAAAAGAAGAGGAAAACAATAGAAAAAAAGGCTTACATAAGCCAAAGTCCTTTTAGGAAGAGAGAGCATTTTCTGAAGTTCTGGGGCAAGGACCTTCACCTAGAAAAATCTTCACCTGCTCCTTATACCCCTTGCAGGTGGGACAGTCAGAAGAGGGGAGGGAGAAGATTGTTATGATTTATTTGTGCACCGAAGCTTCAAAATGTATTAGAAACAACCCAAAATTAACCCAAGCAAGTACTGGAAACCTTCTAAACCAATGCTAAGATAAAACAGGGGTACCTTACTAATACAACAAAATCAATAGGCTAAAAAGTAACGTCTTTTAATCCAAATAATACTCAATTAAATCCATACCTTTATCAATAATTTCTCCCATCCAAATAAATATTGTTTATTCTGAGAAAGCGTGTCAACCAACAGAGTAGCACAATGGCTTTATTTGCCTAATGAGGATTCTTATATTTCATTTATATTTTTTTTTACTGATGAAGGCTGTTTCAATGGAAAGAGAGTCTTAAATGTCTGAAAGAGCAGAGTATAAAAATAAAAGTATTTCTAAAAAGGAGAAAAAATAAACAAAAGAATCAGTCCTTAAGGGCTGAGGATTTAGCCCAGTGGTTAGAGTGCTTGCCTGGCAAGCACAAAGTCCTGAGTTTGATCCCCAGCACAAAAAAAAATAAAATAAAATAAAATAAAATTTTGAAGAATCAGTCCTTGCCATGGTGTTTTTGATGAGAAGGACCCCTTTGATATGAGAGCTCGAATTGTATAACTACTACATATAACATACTCTACTGTAACACAAGCATGGTTAAATCATGTTTGAAAAAGGAAAGAAAATATCCTAATTAAAGAGTACAGGGTAAGATTTTAATACAGTCACTTAATGGAAGGGTGGTGCAAAAGTGACTTTAGTGGGTATGGCAGCATCAGTTTATATGTGAACTTCTAGGTAAATATAAACCTACTTTAAGAAGAAAAAATGAAAACATATCAGTAACATACAGAATCATGAGCATAGATCAGTGTGCTTCTTTATGCAAGGAATCATGTAACACTGATTTTTAAATGATCAGAATCTACATTTGTGAATTTTAAATTAACTATAATACAATACATTATGATTTCTGTTAGCTTTCTGGAGTTTAAAAATGGTACTTTTGTCAAAATATAGTAGCTTATTTAAATGGTTGAAGATTTAAATGAGTACAGTCATTTCAAATATTGTATTTTTATTTTTAAGAGCAATATTTTGAAAACCTGTAAGTGTATCCTTTCATATGGATTATAGTTATAAATGTACTGTCTCATAAAGCGAAACAGTGAGTATGTTTTGTTACTTGCACCTATTTTACACACACGCCCCCACACACAAACACACACACCTGAACTAAAAACTGAGACCTAATTTGTACAGTGCTAACTTTTCTGCATTACAGTTGAAATCTCAACAACACCGATGTGATGACAAACATCTGGCCATGATTCAAATGAACCAGCAGATCCATCAGCCATCCAGATGTTCATGTCCAGTGGGCATGACAGTCGACGTACAGCTGCGAGCTGCTACAGAAGCACGGCATTTGTCTCTTCCTTCCCAAACTCCAGAAGCAGCCCACTCCCTTGTCCACAAATTCGAGGTGCAAGGTACTGTACTTAGCCACAAAACGACCTGTCTGTGTTTGCTGGAGTTGGATCTTGGGGCTTTGTTTGACGCAAGGGCAGGAGAGGGGCTTCCACACTTGTGTGCAGGTCGCACAATGCTCCAGCAAGAGAAGCGAAGGTGGGAAGGTGCTTCCGGAGGCAGCGGACACAGGACTTAGAAAGAACCATGACAGTCATCCTCTCGGGCAGAAATGGGTCCATTCCCCAGAGTCCAGAAGCTGTGGTTTCAAGCACACCAGGCTCTCGACAGTGGTGAGCACCAGAACAAGGTGCAGTTCGGTGCCAAGTCAACACAAACGCTCACTTTTACACCATCTGGTGTTTCCACTTCGAACTAAAATCCACAAACATGGAGATCCTCTCTGTTTTGGGCAAGTGTGTGGCCACTTTGGAATCTGGCTGAAAGACCCTGGCACCCTCTCTGACCCTGACCACAGCTCTTCTCTGTCCTCAGCGTGTGGAAAGAAGTGGTGGGAGTCTCCCCCTGCACCTGGTAAAGAGAAGGGCAAGTCTAGACTCTCTTACCGTGGTCACTGTTGTAATTGTTCACATCTGCGAATGCTTGCTTCCCTGTCTAGGAGCCATGAAATACAGAGATTGAGAGTGTTTCTCTGGAATCGCTCACCCTTGACTCAACCAGGCCACTTTGCGGTTTTGTTTTACGAGCAAGTTACTTCCCCTGTTGAAGCCTTAGTTTCTTCATCTGTACTATGGAGCCAGTGGTGGTTCTTACCGATGGGGATGTCCTACGACAGAATGTGATAATTTCCACAGCGACTGCGCACATGCAGACACACTGGTCATTACAACCATAAGCTGCATTATTTAAAAGGCATTGCATTAGACCCAGGCTCATGTCTGTTGTCCCAGTTTCCCTGTATTTGTGCACTAAAACAGCTGGACTCATCTCCTTAATCTGTGCTGAATTAATACCACCATCTCTCACCGTGACAATATCTGTGCCATGCCAGCGTACTGTGAGCTGTGCCAGTGTGACAGAATACCTTGGCAGGCAAGGAAATCCAGCCCTTTTGACCTTAACACTCCTCTGTTAAGGTCTCCCACAAGCCAGCCTTATCCATGCTCAGTAAAGCCTCCACAATTAACCTGTCTCCCAGGGTTCCAGGTGGACGGACTGCCTCCTGCTTCCTCCTCAGACCACATGCTCTGCTGTGGTCCAGGGCAGCTGTGCCCTGTGCACCAGACAGGTATGGTCTGCCAAGGGCCTGTACAGTGGCTTGTATCCAGAGGGCCCTTGACATTCATTGACGTCATTAATATGAACAATATTTAGACAAGTAGATAGTTAACTGATAGATAATAATAGATGAGATAGAGAGATACCAAAGAGGGCTGAACTCTGGTCACATTTGATCACATTTCCTTCTAAGTACACATATATATTAGGAAACGTACACTTCCCTTTGAAGACAGAAAAACCAACAGTGCTCCTGAAATGGCCTGTAGGCCTCAGCTTCCACGGTGGGCATCGGCCGACCTCTCTAAGGGGGATGTGTGGAAGTCTGCTGGGACCTTCTCATGACAGCTGCATACCATTGCCTAGTCTAGGACAGATCATATAATTGGGGGTCGGGGATAGACGTCCTGTGGTGCGAAGAATGCCTGGAGCCTGTCCCTGTGGAGTCCCCTACGAAAGTGTCCTGTGGCTTTAGTCACGTTGGTGACTCTGAAATATCTCATCCCCAGCTGAGGTGTGAACCACATTTAGGGCATTCCCTGTATGCCAGTTCACCCTGCGGTTTGCAGGAGGTCTCAGTGGTCTCCATGGACTTGGTTTAACCATCTACAAAACGGGGTTAATCTCATCCAGCTCGCAGTAGGGTCTTGTTGATTTCTTTAGCTGAGTTTTGGGGCGTGTGCTCAGCAGATACATCACACTATTGCGGTGCTAAGTTTGATTAACTGAAAGATAAGACTGTGGCCAGGGTTTATGCCCTCACTCTGTATTTCTAAACTCATGTGTACTGAAGCACCTTTAATGTCGCTTTAATGGAGTTAAGCAATTTTTTTTCTTTTTAAGCAGTTAATTTAATTCTGGCTGGTAATGAGCTCCTGCTCATGTGCAGGCCTCGGGACAGAGGGTGGAGAGGTGAAGGGATTCCGATGGCGGCACAGAGCTTTCTGGAAAAGGGACTGCTAGCTCCACTTGGTGCCTCCTGAGTCCGAGCATTGATTTTTGTTAATGCTCCCTTCTCCTTTACTTCACTTAGTGAGTTAGCGATGTTTCATCTGGTGTCTTCCTCGTGTTCCTTGAGTTCTACAGACTTCTTTAATGGACTCTACTCATGCCAATCAATGAGCAGAAGCCCCTTCCCTGGAGCTCACCCAATCCCAACAACAGCAAAACAGAAACAACAACAAAACGGCATATTTTGCAATTAAAGCATAATTGAAAAATGAAATTGAATAATTTGCAATATTTTTACTGTAAACCTTGTTTTTCCCCTAAACACATTCCATTATCTTTTCTCTTATTTAAGTACGGAATATAAACTAAGACTAATTTTGAATACATCAAATGCAGTTTTGAATTGGTGATATTTGTGAAAGAATACTTCAGATACTTGAGGCTTTAAAAAGCCAATTCGTGTGTTACTGGCACCACGAGAATCTATATTTCTCTCTTGTGGATCTATACACCAGCCGATAACGGATGACATTTCATCTGCATGTTATAATGAGACGATCGGCCCAGGAAGCCTCAGATCCTTGCCTCCCTGGAGCACTGGGGAAGGAAAGAAAGAGAAAGTGGATTTTAAATGCTCTGCAGTCAGAATGGCATTTCCCTTGCATATTCCTTTATGTCTTATTCCTGTTTTCAGAGTAATGGTTGGTGACTGGAGTCCTAAAGGAGACAGCATGAAAGGTGTGTACAAATAATGGCAAAGTTAAATTATTACACCGCTAACAGAGACCATAATTGGATTAACCACCTATTTTAAAATTCAGATTTACCATTTTTTGTTCTCATGGAAGTGGTGGATGGTTTAGAATTTAATGTCTTCCCCACTGGAAAAAAAAAAAATGAAACAGCAGCACAGCTCTCAACAAAACATAAGGGAGTCTCCAGAGCAGGCTGAGGTGGCGCCCTGACAGGGGAGCTCAGAGGACAATTCCGTGTGTGCCAAACAGAACACGAAGACTGGCACAGGGTAAGGTTAATGGGTATAGCGCTTTCTGCTGGGCAGGACTCCAAAATAGTAATTCCTTTCTAATGAAGTCTGTAAAGGAGTCCTTACAATCTTGCTCCTCGTTCCCAATCTCGTGCTCCCTCTCCCTCTCCAGTCACTGTCAACACAGCTTTTAAATGCAGCCTCCATCTGGAGGGAAGCATGGTGTTCCCTGCGCTTCCTGCCCCAGCTCCCACGCCACACGGGCAGCTCTTCCCTGGGGACCCAGCCCACCGCTGCCATATCCATGTCTAGGCTCTGGGTCGGGGTCAGCTGGAGCCCACGGGCAGGGTCTCCTGCTTGGCACTACGATGCTGAAATAGCAGCATTTGACACATTTAAAACTTGCTGTTTGTGCAATCACTAAAAACTGCACCATTAGCTGGATTTTCAGATTGCATGAGTGCAGATCATTAAGTGTTATTACAGTATTAATTATTAGAAATGTCCTGTACTGCCCAAATTAAATTGGGATAGTCAACGACCTGCGAGTTCCCAATACCACGGATAATTTAACCGGAGATCTGCCGCACTGGGTAAGGTGTCTCCACATGCCGTTCGTGTTATTTCACATTAAGTACCATCAGAGGCTCTGCAACAAAATGAATCAATCAGATCCTCATATTTTTCTATGGTGACCTTCAGAAAAAAGTTAAAGCATGTAGAAGCCCATGTTTCTGCAAGTGATAACTTGATGCCCAAATACAGAAAGTCAACTAATAATAACCAGCATTTTAGCAGTCAGTGTGCTGTCTGGTCTGGTGGCTCTGGCGACTGCAATTTCTGTGTCTAATCATCATTTCCGAGTCTGATCATTGCCAAGAGAGGAAATGAAATGAGCACCCATATTTAAGGCCAATCCTCTCAACACTGGAGGAATATTTTAGAAAACACCTTTGATTTAATACCATCCAATTGCTCTCCAAATTGTTACAGAAAGTAGGTCTTCAAACCCCACCACTTCTTTGTAGTAAGATACATTTTTGCAGTTGGAATGGGCAGCATCTTTCTCCAGCAGTGGAGCTGGAAACACTGCAGGATGCAGACCAACTGGCGGCCTCGGGATGCTTGGCCCTCTCAGTTCCCAGGAGCCCTTGGGAGTACTTCTCTCCCCCAGCTGAGGGTTTTCACGGTGACCACACAACCACCCAGTGCATTCAGTTCAGCTAGTGCTCTGTTTCAATTAGAGCTGATCTTTGGCCACTGGTACATCTTCTTCGCTGAAAAGGAAACCCAAGAAGAATGTATATTTTAAACAAGAGAAGACTTTCTCACAAGATATATCATCAATGTAAATAAATAATTCAGTACTTGTTCATGCAATAACTTATCTCTGATTTAAATGTGTTCATGTGCCTGAGACTTAAGACATTGTGCCTCAGGTTTTCACACTGGGGAACAGTCTCTAGTGGCCCATGCATAAAGATGTTCAGACATGGTTCCAGAGCCAAGGGCCAGAATCCTAAGGCAGGTCTCCACCGTCGGTGCTCTGCTCCACAGCCTCATGTGTCGTGGACATGTGCAAATTCCCTGTGCTAAATTAGCTGTTATGTATTGCAAATATGTACTAATAAATACATAATTAGAATATTGAAAAATTTAAAAATGTTCAATTCATCAAATGAGAAAATATGTGTAAGGTTCCCAATTGCTATTTGGTATAAGTGTTAGGTCCTTTCTCCTCTTTCTCTTCTCTTTCTAAATGTGAAATTCAACACTAGGGTAGATCCATGAGTCTGGCCAATGGCCACAGAATGTGACTCTCTCTATTTCTAACTCCACACCAGTAACAAAAAAGTGAAATTATCCCAACTGAACACTTCGGTGTCTAAAATCATCCCTTAGATTAAATTTTTAAAATTTTCTGATTTGTAAAGCCTAACACACATAGTTAGATTTTCAAGCCTAATGTAAAATACAGATAGGTTGTTTAAAGCATTAGCTATAATTCCAAATAGCAATTAACTCCAATATCAATATCCCAAAATTGGACAATAATAGACCTAAGAGTAGTACTTATTCTCTAAACACACAATGGTTATGAAGACTGTGTAATAATGTGAAGAGTGATTATATAATATTAACCGAAAAAACAAATTTTATGTGTAAGAAAAGTGTTGATTATTAAGATGATAAGGATATAAGAAATTGAGTATTAAAAAATGGAAACATCAAAAATTATAGGGTTGTTTTGATTTGCATCTCTCGAATGACCAGTGATTTTGAACATTTTTTCATATATTTATTTGCTATTTTTATTTCTTAATCTGAGAAATGTTTATTCATTTCAGATGCCCATTTTTGGATAGGGTCTTTAAATTTGGGGGGTTTGATCTTTTTGAGTTCTTTATATATTCTGAATGTTAGACCTTTGTCTGAGGGACAGCTGGCAAAAATTTTCTCTCAATCTGTGATTTTTCGCCCTACTCTATTAGTAATTTCTTTTGCCGTGCAAAAGCCTCTTAACAGGATATGGTCCCAAGCATCAATTCTTTGAATTGTTTCCCGTGCAGCTTGAGTTTTATTCATAAATTTTTTTTCCAACCCCTATGTCTTCGAGAGTTCTTCCTATTTTATTTTCCAGGAGATGTATTGTTTCTGTTTTTATGTTTAGGTCTTTGATCCACTTCGATCTTAGTTTAGTACATGGTGAGAGACACGTATCTAGTTTTAGTTTTCGGCATGTGGTAAGCCAGTTTTTCCAGCACCATTTATTAAAAAGGCTATCTTTCTTCCAGTGAGGGTGTTTGGCTCCTTTGTCGAAGATGAGATATTTGAGTGTGTTTGGAGTTATTTGTGCATCTTCTAGCCTGTTCCATTGGTCCTCGGGTCTGTCTTCATGCCAGTACCATGCTGTTTTTATCACAGAAGCTTTATAATACAATTTCAAGTCAGGGACTGTGATGCCCCTTGCCTTATTCCTTTTGCCCAGAATTGTTTTTGCTATTCTTGGTCTCTTCTGGTTCCAGATAAATTTCATGATTGCCTTTTCTAATTCTGTGAAGTATGGAATAGCTATTATCAAGATATCAACCAATAACAAGTGCTGGTGGGGCTGCGGAGAAAAAGGAACCCTCCTCCACTGTTGGAGGGAATGTAGACTGGTCCAACCACTGTGGAAGTCAGTGTGGAGATTCCTCAGAAAACTACAACTAGAGGTTCCATTTGACCCGGCTATTCCTCTGCTTGGTATCTTCCCAGAAGAATTAAAATCATCATATCACAGTGATATATGCACAACCATGTTCACAGCAGCACAATTTGTAATAGCTAAGTCTTGGAAACAACCTAAATGCCCAACAACTGATGAATGGCTAAAGA
>PVJO010023255.1:0-26249 GCA_004026905.1 Hystrix cristata | reverse complement strand
AATGGCACTCTATTAGCTTACAAAAAGACTGCGGCCTTTGTCTTTGGAGCTCTGGCTTGTTCTGACATGCAGCAGCTGGCTTGTCAAGAGGCAATCCCATTACTATGCCTCAAAGCAGATATCTGTGGTGTGCCAAGACAGTGAGGACAGGCTTAGATGTGAATCCTACCAGGGTTAAAAGTTGAGATTATTCTGTCCCAGCTGACATCTTGATCGCGGTCTCACTGGAGGCCATTAGGCAGAAATACGAAACAAAGATGCTCTTGGTTACCTGACACACAGAAGCAACCAGATAATATATGTTTGTTATTTCAACTACCAAATTTTGTAGTACTTTATAAAGCAGAAATAGATAAGTGATTTAAATGTTGGTACTGGAAGTTGTAAATTACCACTGCAAACCTCTAAAATGTAGGAATGGCTTTGAAATGGAGCCGTGGATATTGAGGGGAGTGCTGGCGAAAATTTAAAAGTGCCTTGAACTCACTGAATGCCTGAACTTTGAATGCACCGTGGTAAGAGCTTACTGGAAAGTGAAGAAAATCTCTTGGAAACTGAAAAGGGAGGTTCTTTATTATATAATGGCATAAAGGCTGGGTACATTACATGGAATTGTATAGAAAATGGAGAACATGCCTAATGAACTGAATGATTTGTCTAAACAGAAAGCTAAGAAAAGTTTGAAGGTGCTTCCTCATCTTTTAATGCTACTTACAGTGAAATGAAGCAAAAACAAAAACGACAAACTGAAAGAAAAATATCCAGAACTTGGTAATTTGAAGAAAAGTTCTCAGCCTTCCTGTACTGCAAGTGATTGTAAAATTAAGGAAGTATCAAATGAAAAAAGGCCTTTGCACCCCCGAACCCTCCCTGCAGGAACCAGGCGAACCCATCTGCATGGCTGCAAAGCCTTGCTGCTCTTCCGGGAGGGCAAGGTCACTCCTGGGCTAGAACCGAGTCCACAGAGCAAAGATGAGTACCGATGGAGAATTAATTATTCCACAGGCTTGGCACTTCATCGAGGAGTTTTCACCGTTTGTAGATTGTAGAATTCTCACAGATGAGTGGTTACTTTCTGCACTGAATAGTCCACTCACCTTTTTTTTTTTTAAACAAGAATGCCTATAGCGATTATCTTATCTCTCTCCAATCATTGTACGTTGTGTACACTGAGGGCAGAAAACTTACCTTTCATTGTCCTTGTTCTACAGATTGAGAGAAACTATAATCAAGGAGCTACCCTTTGAGACACACCTGAAGAGCTTCGTTATGTTTAGACCTAATTTAGATGACAAGATTCTGTGCTGAGCTGATGTAGTAATGGGATAAAACCTGGGAGTGTGGGCATTTTACAGTGGGAGAAACGTGACTCTCTGGGAAGCAGAGGTGTACTGCAGCCGGCCTTCTATCATGACCTCAATATTCTTGGCCTCCTGGTATTCATACCCTCGTGTAATACCCTTGTCTTTTGTATAAGCTGAATTTACTGTCTTTTTTCCTTTTTTTCACTTTTATTTCTTTTAAATTTTATTTTAATGGTACATGTTAGATATACATTGTGGTAACATTCACCATAGGCAATTTGTACCAGTACATGATATATCTTACTGCTTCTTTTTTTCCCATTCCCCTCCCCTCTCTTCAACCCCTCCTCCTTCCTTATTTACAAAAGCTTCGTTTCCATTTTTTTCCTTCTATTCTTGTTTCTCTTGTCACTCCTTTCCTTTCCTCCTCCCCCTCCCTTGTTCCCTTTCCCATTTGAACAGTTTATTCCCTTTCCCAATATAATATATTTTAGTCCTTATTTACACTTTCCATTTCTCACACCAGAGAAATGATGTGGTATTTGAACAGGTGTGTCCAATTTATTTCACTTAGCGTATAGTCTCAAGATGCCTCCATTTACCTAGAAATATCTCAAACTTATCATTCTTAGTACTACTCTGCCATACTGATTCATTTCTAATGAACAGAATATGAACAAAGTGTTAGGATATCACTTTGCAATTATGTCATAAAACATCTTCTGTTGGGGGCACTCAGCAGCCGTACCTCCTGGAGAGAGAAGTCCTTGCTATTGAGTCTGAAGGAAGAGCTCAGGCTTCACATTTGGAGTGAGGATGGATTTGGAAGCTAATCCTCTCCCAATTGGGCCCTCCCATGATGGCAGCCCTCCTCTAGGCTTTCGTTATAATCCTCTATTCGGCCACTCCCAGATTCTTGATCTCCAGAAACAAGGACATCATAAATGTTTCTCATTTGGCCTCTGAGACGTGGAACAATTCCCTAAATAGCAGTAGGAAAGCCAGACAATTACACAGGCTCGTTAATTCAGTTATATTAATTGGCATATAGAATTTTTAGGTACATGGGAGGCGGAAGTAGCAAATGGTCAGTAAGACAATAAATAGTCACTAACATTTTGGGAAGTTTTTAATTTAGGTATAGTAGTACCTTGAAATGTAGATGTTACATTTATTTTTTCTTCCTTTTGTTAGTAATTTTTAATTATAATCATTGTGGCCATAGAATCAAATGTGTTTGATTTTGATTTTTTTTTATAATAGGCATTGAACCTGGTGTCTTTGCAGTGAACTACAAACTTTTTTTTTTAATATCATCTTGAGACAAAGTCTTGCTAAGTCACTAAGTTGTTCAGGTTTGGTGGAATAGATTATTGAGTTTTGAGGATATTTTTATTTCTAGCTACTTCACTCCACTTGTCAAGTAAAAATTATGAGTTCAAACTTTACAATATTGTTATTAAATTTTACAAAGACTAATAAGAGGTAAAGAACATAAAACTTAGAGCTAGTCTGTCTTTGTTTGAATCCCAGCCTGGACA
Organism: Hystrix cristata; assembly: GCA_004026905.1. Lineage (NCBI taxonomy): Eukaryota > Metazoa > Chordata > Mammalia > Rodentia > Hystricidae > Hystrix > Hystrix cristata. Next base: position 23,404 of record PVJO010023255.1, on the reverse strand, counting down.
CTTAACTGTGATTTGAGAAAGTTACATAAAATTATGTTACTTCTGTATTACATTTCATATATTTAAAATAAAAATATCATTTGCAACATATATTGTCTCTGTTGTTTAAACAATTAATATAAGCAAAATGTTTACAATCTCACATAAGTGCTACATAATTAATGCTATTTTTATTATTCCCATAACTATTTTTTCCTGCTAGGGTCTACCAGTGTTAAGAGTAGTATGTTAAAATAAGCAACTATTTATGTTAATTCATATACTTCTTCATATAATTCAATTAATTATTGCTTTAAATATTTGGGGAATTTTTTAAAAATAAATATGTGATACAATCATAATTGAAAAATACCAAGTAAGTTAGAACATTAGAAAAAATAAGATGGTTTGGCAAATTTAAAAGAAAACTTTATCAAAAATTAATAGCATTACTCTATATAAATAATTTGCTAAGAATTATTGGCAATAGAATTATACCAACCAGTAACAGCTAATATAGTAGAAATTAAGATACTGTGCACAATAGCAATAACATCTAATAATATTAACAATATCCACAATATATCAACTTCAAAAAGAAAGCAAGAAATCTTTATAGAGGAAAATATCTCATTTCTAATAAATTGAACAAAAGAAGATTTAAAGACATAGAATTACATACTATCTTTGAAAACAAGACAATTTAGTATGTCAAAAATATTATTGATTCCCAAACTATTCAATAAATTCAATACATTACCATAAAAATGCAAATAGACGATTTTGTATTACATCAGTTTGAGTTATTAACAGGCACTAAAACTCATCAATTAAAAAATATAATTTTATTTAATTCAACATGTATAGTCTCATAACTACTATTAATAAGATACAGACCATGTCCCCCACCTCTCAAAGTGCCCTTTCAACTCACTGTAGTCAATACCCTCCCTCTGTGACTGACCCCTGGCAAACACTGGTCCATCTAGTGCTACGGATCTGCCTCTTCCACATTCATGGAATCATACAATGTATCATTTTGTATGTGTGTTCTTTCACTTAGCATATTGCCTTTGATAGTCACCCATCTTCTTGTACATATCAATAGTTTAATCTTTTTGCTGCTATATTCTATATCATAGACATTTTATGATACTTTTATCCATTTATGGGTGATTTTGGCTGTTACAAAGAGAGGTTGCTATGAACACTCACATAAAGGCCTTTGGAAGGTTATATCTTTTAATTTCTCAGGGGAAAGTATGTCAGAACAAAATATTATGTAGTATAAGCATATGTTTACTTTTATAAGAAACTTCCAAAATATTTTCCAAAGTGTCTATACAATTTGGCATTTTTTTCTAACAATCTATGAATTCATTACTACACATCCCCACCACACATCCATATGGCTAGTTGTTCTGAATTTTAATTATTCTCAAATATGTGCAATGATGTCTCATGGTTTAATTTTTTTTCAGTTACTGTCAATGTTTAATACACTTTCATATATCTAATTATCATTCATTTATCTTCTTTGGCAAAGTACATGCTCTAATCATTTTCTCATCTCTTTATTATAATATTGTTATTGAGTTATAAGTGTTCTTTATACACTTATATACAAGCCTTTATCGGATATATTCTAAAAATAATTTCTCCTATTCTGTAACTTGCCTTTTTATTTTAAAAAATGACTATTGGAGAGCAAGATAATTTTATTTTGACAAAGTTCCATTTATCATTTTCTATACTTTTTGGCTTGTGATCTTTGTTTATAAGCTAAGAAATCTTTGCCTAACCCAAAGCTACAAGATCCTTCCTCCTGTTTTATTCTAAAAGACTTAGAGCTTTGGTTTTAGAATTTGGGTCAATGATCAATTTTTTCTTTTTTTTTAATTTTTATTTTTACCAAGAACGTGTATTGGTACATTGTATACATAATGATCATAATCAACATGGTTATTTTGTACCTGTGATGTATCTTGGTTTTCCCCCCTCTTCCCCTCCCCTCCCTTCCATTCACCCACCCCTCTCTATTTGCAACAAGTTTATTTACATTTTTCCATTTTGTTCCCCTTTCATCTTGGAACACAACCTAAATGCCCAACAACTGATGAATGGCTAAAGAAGATGTGGTCTTTCTACACAATGGAGTACTACACCGCCATAAAGGATAAACTAGAGTTATTTGTATGTAAATGGATGTTCCTTGAGAATGTACTATTAAGTGAAATAAATCAGACACGGGTCAATGATCAATTTTGAGTCACTTATTATAAATGGTTTCATTTAAAATTTTTATATTAGGATATTTTTCTCATGTAGTTATTCAACTTTCTCATTACCTCTTTTAAAAATACAATGATTTCTCCAACAAATTTCCTCAACACCTTGGCCAATACTGATAGCACCACTAAGTGTAGATGCCCTTCTGAACTGATCGCTTTGTGCCACCAACCTGTATGTCTACACACAACTAACAGTGTCTTCACTGTCACTTAATCGTAAATCTTGAAATCAAATGATTCAGGCCTTTCTGCTTCACTCTTTTTCAAAATTATTTTAGCTATTTTAGGTATTTCCTTATCAATTGCCAAATCAACTTGTCAGTTTCTAAGAAAAACCTTCCTGAGATTTTGTTAGTAATCTAGTGTTTGCATTGTTTATGTATGGTTGTTTCTGAAACATTAGTAGAATAAAGAAGAAAATAGTTTATCTTTCAAAGCTACTGAGACTAGGAAAATATAAATTATTTACTAAATAACAATATGAAGAAAAAATCATTTGCTTTCAATCAATTAATGATTTTCTTCATTAAAATATGTAAATCTCACAACAATTTTTCTTAAATATAAACTTCTAATATTGTCCAACTGTTCATATTTAACTCTCTTTCTCCACTTACCTAAATTTACATCTTTAAAATATCTTCCTCAGTAGACTATTGGTGAAAATTAAAATGCTGACAAAATTTAACATAACTTGCTATAACAAGCACAGCACAGACCCTTCTGAATGTTTTTACTATTTGTTAATGTGACATCAACACATATATTATTTTTCACTATAAACATAATTAGCACTCTTATTTTTTTCATATGCACCATTTAATGAGTTTGATCATATAATTCTCAAGAGAGAACAATATATACTTCCATAAAAATAAAATAAAAGTTTCCTTAAGTGTTTGTCTCTGTAGTAGACATCAAAGGGCATGTAATTATTACAAACATATTCAAACTCTTTTTAAATGATAATATGCCAATTTAACAATACAAATAAATAATTTTATATAACTCTTTTGAGTTTTAAGTGTAAATATAAAATGTACAAATATAAAATGTCACAATATATTTGTCATCTCTCTGGGTCCATAGTTTCAATTTGTGTATTTAATCACTGAACGTCAGAACCTTTATTGGCTGGACAGAAAACAGGAGGTCACATGAAGTGCAGACACTGGGCCTCAGAGGCAATGGTTCTGAATGACCTTGGTCTATCACTGCTTCCACCGAATAAGGAGAACGGGGCAAGCAGCCATCCCAGGGGCCAGAAAGCACCAGGGTTTATGGTTATCAGCTGGCCTCTCTAGATGATCAGCATGACAGAGCCCATTGTCTAATCATCTCTTGTAGTTGTGATGTGTCTACACAGAGCCATCTGTCAAAAACTTCAAACTCTTCTCGCTCTACCCACTGTAATGGACCTTCCTAACCATCATTTCTCAACTAGGTTGTCTCAATAGATTCCAATCAGTATTCCTTTGCATTTCTGCTGCCCATTCTCGACTCAAAAATCAGAGAGGGCCTTTATAATCAGTGTTCAGATTATTTCATTTTATTATTCAAAACGATTCAATGGGTTTCATTGCCCACAAAGCAAAAACCCAATTTCTTTCAGTGGCCTATATCACACTTCAAAATCTGAGGCCCATATTTTTTAATTATGAAATATGCATTTTATATCAGGATACACATTTAGTGGTATCTGTACCATGTAATTTTGTCATTTTCTGTTTTTAAAATTTCTTTTAAATATTAAAGACCACTAGAAGGACTCAAGACAATTGTGAGTCTGATATTTTCCTACTTAGTTCCTGAAATTCTGTCACCATATGACATATGCTTTCCCCATGGGCATGTACACACACACACGCGCGTGCACACACACACACACACACGCACACTCAAAAAGAGATTAAAGCAGTTGCTTTACTATCAAATAAGGATAACTAAATGCCAACTTGTGTTGGCATTCTTCGAAGTGTCAGAATTGTTAGGATACTTGTGAGTACAGACAATATCAAAAATCTCAAACTAGTGCTTACTATACAATGCTGTACCTATCAAAGGAGGATTTGAGGAGGGGATAAGAACTCAGAGCTGTCTCTTCTTCTTTAGACTTGACTTGTCTTCCTAATAGGTGGGGCTCCTTCCATGCACTCTAAAATGGGTTTCTTCCATTCAAACAGGTAAGAGGACCTGATGTCATGTCCTCACAGTGTAGCAAGCTTAAAGGTCTTTCTACTTTTTCCTTATTTTTAAAAATTGGTATTTGTGAATGTCACTCATTGGTACTGTTGGAATTTTATGTCCAGTTTTTTGATGGAAGCTATTGCAGAGAGAAAGAGAAACCACAATTGGTTTAGTTCTTGCTCCCTCAGCACCCAGAATTCCAGATCCTTGGAGCAACTTACCAGTGTGCCTCAGTGCACAGGAAAGTGACTTTCTGAAGGGAAAGCTGCTCCAGGATTTGGGCAGGTGCAGGTGGGAAGAGAAAATGTCCCTGATAGTTTCATTGCCACACAGTGTGTCTGCACTACAGTGAGAAGATGTGCACTTTGTCACTAGGTAAATTCTGCATCTTTGCTTATAGAAAGGTTTCTACCCTGAACTAGAGAACAACATTTTCATAGGAGAAATTAGCAATAGACTCAGAAAGGAAATTGGCCTCTCAGGAAACCTCATGCATAGCACATAACAACGAGAAATCCAAGGGCTAACTGAGCATTTCTGCAAATTTAATATGATTCAAAGTCACACATGGGTAAAGTCTAAAAGTTTAAATTCCTTCATACAAGTTGAAGTGAGCTAAAGTATCTACTAATAGAAAGAGGAAAGCTGTTAGAACTAAGAACTTAAAAATTAATATTTTTCAATATAGAAAATCAATTATAACTTAACAAAGAAAATGCATTTACCTAACAAAGATATTTAAGAACTTTATGTACAATTTTAGAACTTTACTAAGAATATTAAAGGATATCCATATAAATGCAGGTATGTATTATACTAATACAGTGATAAAGAATATCAATAGAGGCTGGGGATTTAGCTCAGTGGTTAGAGTTGTTAGCAAGCACAGGCCCTGAGTTCTATCCCCAGCACCTAAATAAATAAATAAATATTGTAAAAATGTCATTCTCTTCAAAATAGTTTACAATGCTAAATCGTATAAACCAAAAGATGGAATTATATAAATGGTCCTAATAGTCACACAGGAAAATGGACACATACAGTATGCTAAAGAAATTAAACAGTACATACATAAAAGAATCCAAGGAAAACACATCCTAATATTTAGCTATCTAAATTCATTACAGTTAAAAATAATACAGAACTCTCACAGGCAAAATAGACCAAATGGAATCTAGAAATCACTATGAATTTATACAGAGATAGGATTGTGAATAATTGTGAAAATAAGAAAACAAATTATTTTGGATGACTAGATTCCCTTTATGAAAAATAGAATTTTATCATTATTACCAACAAATATCACATATGAAAATACCCTCCAGGTAGATTAAAAACCCATACATCACAGGAAAAATTGTGAAGTTTAAGAGAAAGAACACTTTATGGAGTGGGAAGAATTTTTATACAGGATACAAAAATTACTGCTAGTTTTGATGAAAAAAAGTTTAAAGATTTTGACTACAAAATGTAATGATGAACATTTATGCATTTAGCTACTATGACTTGGTCTAAATAATATCCATATTCAACATAAATTTATCAATAATCATCATAAAACTAATAATTTAAAATTTAAGAAGTACTACAGAGAATGCAAACAGAATATAATGTCTATTTTCAAGAAGTTCAACATACACATTAAAATAATTATAATTTGAAGTAGAATTTGATATAAATTTTTAAATACCTGCAAATCACTTGTCATTTTCCCACACTGTATGTTTTTAAATACAATTTGCTGTTTATATGTTATTTTGTCTCCGTTTCAGAGAATTAAGCATCAGGGGTTGATATTTTATGTGAGTTTTTATGGTATTATTAGTCAAGCTTCCTAATATGTTTGTAAAGCTGCTTTAAAATATCTATTCATTCTTACTTAACTTCAAACTAAACTATATAAGAAAATTTATTAAATGTTTGCAATAACTGTTTGGCTAAAGAGCCTGTTGCTTTAAAAATCATAGTTAAGGTATATAAGGTTATTTCCTTCATGATTGTACTATATCATGGAAATTTTTACAGAAAGCACATTCTATATAGACCACAACAGAGAAACTTTAACATGTTACAGAAAGTTTTATAACACGTTACAAAAAATGTGTTACAAAAAGTTACTTCTCCTTAATTAGTCTCTTAGATCTCTTTAACTACTATATCTTGAGTTTGTTACAAATTAGTAACTACACTGCTTAGTTTTAAACGTTTTATAATCCCTTTTAACACAGTGAAGATGTTCACTTCTTCCCATGTCCAGCTATAAGAACAGAATGACACAGGGCAGGGCATGGAGCTCAGCGGTACAGTGTTTGCCTAGAAAGTGTGAGGCCTTCAGTTCATTCCTCAGCCCCACAACAATGACAATGACGAAACAAAACAAGAATGAAATGGTGAATAGTTAATAAATGTGAATCAGATTTATAATTTTATAATGGGAAAAAATAGACGTCTTGAATATGCACTTGAGTTTTTTGGAAATCACCTAAAAGGTTATCAAGCTTTTACCTAGTAATAGTGTGACAGCCATTCCACATAATATTCAAATACAAACTGGTAGTGTACGTTAAATGTCAAAATTTTCCAGGAGACTCAGAACATAAGGTATCAAATACAGTAAGTGCCCAGTCAATATCTTAATTTTGTGATTCTTTCTCTCTTTTTTAATTGCTATGTTTTATTTCAAAACAACTAGCATTACATTTCTGGAAAAGATGCTGATGATGGCATCTGCTAATGAACTACCCTAGTGCACCCACAAATAAGACGACCAGCAGAGAGCCAGGTTTTTATCCTCAAGGACTAAACCTAATGGCCACACCAGCTCTGTTATCCCACCTTGTCACTTCCAGACAAATAGGATGTTAATGTCATTTCAACTGTTGTTCTGCTCAAAAGGCAGCTGATGGTCAGAATGCTTGCAACACACATTGTTTTTACCCCCTGACTTTAATAGAAGAGGCAGGACTAAGGACTTTGAAGTTTTCTTTCTTCAGATGTATGCAGAGGTGATTATAGTATCAGTAGAATTTTAGTAAGATTTATTTCTCTTGAAAAAGAGCTTTGATGAAAGCATCAAGTTTTTCTTAAATCCTTCTAACTTTTTTGAGGTCTTCTGCTCTTGTCCTTTCTCTTAAAATAAAGCTGGCAAATACAGACTATTATAATAATCTCCTAATTGTAGTCTGTGGTGTTGGCCTCTCCTCTTATACCTGAGGAAACTAATCCTGTGTTGCCTGATCCAGTCACCAAGCAGGACTGCTATCTCTCTCAGAACCCACCTACACCACCCACTTTTGCCTGTAGCCCTGTAACTAGGCTGAAATCCCAGAAGGCTCCGAGAGGTGAGAGGAACCATAAGTTCTTGCATCTGGCTTCCCTGAAATAAAAAAATGAGGCACGCTCCTGACTTAGGTGCTCTACTCCAGCCCATTTACCAAGAGACTCAGATACCGCTAGTGTTGAGCGGGGCCCAGAACAGGAGAAGGTTGTGCAGGGGGTCTGGGCTGCTGTGCAGGCTGCCCTGCCACTGGGGCCACATGAGCCAGCAGGCCTGGTGGTGCCTGAAGCAGCAGTGGCAGGTAGGGACGCTGTTCAGAGTCTCTGGCAGGCCTCTGTAGGTGAATCAGTGGAGGCCTTTGGGATTTTGGAGCAGGGCTCTGCCATCATTTGCAGACAACTACTTTGCCTTTGAAAAGCAGCTTCTTTGGCTGTTACTGAGCCTTAGTGGAAACTGGATGTTTGACCATGAGACACCAGGTTACCACAAGACCTGAGCTGCCCCTCATGAGCTGGGCATTAGGTGATGCACAGAGTCATGGGGTTGGATATATACAGCAAGAGTCCATCATTAAATGGAAATATGTATGTGATAGAGCCAGAGGAGGTCCAGAGGGTACAAGTAAGTTACATGAAAAAGCTTCCCAGATGCCCATGGCTCCTACTCCTGCCATATTGCCTTCCGTCTCCCAGCATGCACCTGTGGCCTCATGGGATGTACCACATGATCAGCTGTTGGAGGAAGAGAAGGGCAGGGCCTGCTTTATGGAGGTTCTGGACTTTATGCAGGTACCACCTGCAAGGGACAGCTGCACCATTACAGTCCCTTTCCAGGACATCTATCTTTGAAGAATACTGGAGAAAGGAAATCTTCACAGTGGGCAGAACTTTGGACAGTGCACCTGATCGTACATATTGCTTGGAAGAAAAATGGCCAGGTGCACAACTATATACTGATTCATGGGAATAGTCCATAGTCTGGCCAGCTGGTCAGGGCTGAGAAGGAACATGTCTGGAAAACTGGTGGCAAAGATATTCAGGGAAGAGGTACATGGATAGACCTCTCCATATGGTAAAGGATGTAAAGTTATTTGTGCTTCAGGTCAACACTCACCAAAAAGTGACCTACACAGAAAAGGACTTTAATAATCAAGGAACAGAATGGCCCATTCTCTGGATAGCAGATAACATTTTTCTTCAGCCGCTCCTGTCTTTGCTCAATGGGCTCATGAACAAAGTGGCCATTGTGGCAGGGATAGAGACTGTGTGTGGGCTCAGCAATGTACATTCCACAGCTGATCTGGCTAAAGAAACTGCTGAATGTCTAATATGCCAGCAGCAGAAACCAACACTGAGTCCTCAGTCTGGCACAATTCCCAGAGATCTAATATCTACAAAATAAAAAGAACTTAAAAAAAAATTGACTCTCAAAAATAAAATTAGACCCCATCAAAAGAGGGGCAACTGAAAGTAACCAACATTGCTCTAAAGAAATACAAATAGACAATAAGCTCATTAAATAAATGCCAGTATTTTGGGCCATTAAAGAATTGCAAATCAAAACAACACTAAGAATGATTAAGAAAATAATTTATGATTTAACAAAGTAGACCCAGCTAAAGAGAGAATTAGAGAACAAGCACACTGGTCAAAAAATTCTACAGTACTAAAGCAAAGAGAAAAAAGAAATACAAGAAAGGAATAAGAAACAGAATACAATGGGAAAATACCACACAAAGTGTAATTGAAGTGATAAAAGGAGAAGAGAGAGTAACAGGGAAGAAAAATAGCTGAAGAGTTTTTCATTAAGATTTCTTAAATACTGACAAACTCATTTTACCTATATATTTTATAAGTGCTAGGAAAACCAAATGGGGGGGCAAATTTAGGCCATCACAGCAAAATTGCCAGAAGGCAAAAAGAAAGGAAACGATCTTAAAGGTAAAATAAAAACATGCAGTGCATTCAACTATAATGAAGTATGTGTTTCTGTAATAACCAGGCTATGCAAAATTACACCATAAATCCATAAATAGTATGAGTAATGGAAATTAGAGGTACAACACTCAAAAACATGGTCAGTGACCAAGTGGAAACCTAATGAAAACAGAAGCATAATTTTCCACATGTTAAATGGTTAAAGATACATTAATATTATAACATAATAGTACTTGTGCCGTGAGAAGGTGCAAGCGCTCCTTACGAAGGGGCCATGGGAAGAGCTGCATGTGTGACGATCTCATGGGGATTTTTGAAAACGCAGCAGCTCTGAAGGTCCCTGAATAGCAGACTTTTCAGCGCCTGCTTTGTAGGGCTACTTTTGGTACAACACGCGTGCAAATCACTTAGAAGAGTGCACGTCTGTGTGTAAGTGTTTGCCAATTGTCATTAGCCATCAATAATGCAGAAATAAAAAACACAGTGAGATGCCACTTCACGTCCTCAAAAATGGCCAACAAAATAGCGGCTTAGTCTACTGAGTCCTGGCAAAGATGTGGCGCTATTATAATTCTCACATACTCCAGGTGAGATGTGAAATTGCACAGCCTTGTTGGCAAACTGTTACGGGGTTAAACATCTATCTACGCTATTACCCAGCGATCACACGAAGGGGTATATATCTAAGTTTGTCTCTGCTGCTACAATGAAATGCCTCAGACTCGGTAATTTATAAAGAACAGAAATTCATTTCCTTAGAGTTGTGGAGACAGGGAAATCATGGTTAAGACACTACAGCGTCTGGGAAGAAGCTTCTGCTGTATCATCGCATGGCAGAAGGCAAAGAGGCAAAGAGGGAAAAGGCAGCCGAAGTCACCTTTCAAAACAGCACTAATCCCACCGTTGAAACAGCCGTCACAGCCTGACCGTTTCTTAAAGGTCACACCTCTTAACAATGTTAACAATGGCAATTATATTTTAATTGGCACTTTGGAGGGGGAAATTGAATACTCATAAGCAATGAAAAAAAAATATACATATACCAAAAGACTTAAATAATATTCATAATAGTTTTATTCATAAGTATTTAAAATAGGTATAAGGCAAATTCCCAAATTCCCATTGACAAGAGAATAGCTATGATAGGAATGAATAGAATAGATGTGATAGGATATGATATGATATGATGAAATGACTAGATAAGGTATGTTCTTATAATACTCCTCAGTATTAAAAGGCATAAGCCTAATCATGCAATAAGCCCAATCCTGCAACAGAAGAAACTAATAAAAAAAATCATGGATGAATTTGCTAAAAACCAAAACTTTGTTGAGTAGAATAAAAAGTCTTCCAGTTCAGTTGCTATGTACTCCCAGAACAGGAAAGTCTGCACCGTGGTGACTGGATAGATCCAGGGCATTGAGGACAAAGAATCAAGCGAAGTTCTCAATGATTCAAGAAGTAATTTTTATCTTGACTATGACAGCAGTTCCAGAGGGATATAAATTTGTCAAAACTCATCAAACTGTATTCTTAAAATTGGTTAATCTTAATTTATATAAACCATAATGCAGTACAATTGGTTTCAAAAACTCTGAGGTATAGTCACATAAAGCAGCAAATGTCAGATATAAGAATAAAAGAACTACCTATTCATGGAACACAGATAAGGCTGGAAAGTGTTGGGTCGAAATCTGACAAAAATGACCACATACAGTGTAACTGCTTGTAAATGAATTTCTAAAACCAGCAACACTAAACTATGTTTCTAAAAGCCTGAAGAGTGACAGATTGTAGATAGAATAACGTGAGTGGATGGAAGCAACATGACATAAACTTCTGAGACAATGAGGATATCACAGAGCCCATTAAACCTATAATTAAAGTTTGTTGACTTTTTAATACATTCCTTATACTTTGGTAATAAAAGAGAATACATTATTCTGTGGATTTATGCCTGCAAAAAATATCTTTGTGGCTATTTTACCTTCTAAGCACATTCTAGTATTTAGATAGTATCACATGCCTAACATACAGAAATAAATACAATAAAAATATAAAAAGTAGAAAAATGCTTTTACCAGTCCTTGTTCAGGACATTAGATGTACTAACAGATATTTTATCATTAAATTCAAGTTCTCAATATTGAAAATAAACTCAATACTGAGAAGAGGAAGAAATGTACAGGAAATTCTGTTAGGCAAAGAAAACATGCACAATCACAATTCTAATTTTTTGATGGAAATATATAAATAATAGAAAAACACCAATTTCTTTCTGATAACTGAATATGTTGGTTAACTATCGCATGAAAATAAAAAGAAAATATCAATGCACAGAATCTGCTTGATGTTTTCAGAGTTGGCTTCAAAAAGACAACCTCCTGTCTCATATCAAGATTTAATCATGCAGTTCAGTGGCCTGTGTCTACTCCTTTGCTGCTGGAGAGTGAATTTTGCCCATAACCATAACTAAAGGCTAAATTGGAGCTCAGGTCAATCCATCATGTTTAAGCTTTTTTTCACTCACAATAACATAAAAATTATCAGACAGATAAAGTCTAACTCTTCTAACATGCCTACCTTACCCTTCCATTTTATTTAAAAGCTTTAAAAGCTTATTCATACATCAATGATTACCCCTCATCCTAATTAGATATTTTTCTTCTTTCTCTAAATTATAAGTTACATTCACATTTTAGGAAGAAGAAAAAAGTCCAGGATAAATTGGAAAACTCTTGCTTGTCTCCAAGAGCTGCTTGCACCAGACCGAACGCCCCGAGTGCTGCCCCGACCTTATCAGCTGCGCCCCACAATTTCAGACTCTGTTGTTCCTCAGTCCCCTCCCAGTACTCTAATAATTTACTGCTACTACCTGCCTATAATTCAATATTTGCATAATCTCATAACATCTAGGAATTTACACTGTCTCTTTGTAGTTGTAAAACGAGCATAGCCAAGTCTCTAAATATTTGTTTTTAATGATTGGGGGGGCTTATAAATGCTTTTGAGAATGTGGCAGCAGTATGAATTAACTTTCCCAAGAAAACATACACACACACGTGCATGTGTGCACATTTATATGTACATGTGTGTTACATATATGAATATATACAAATTATTTTACATTACACAGAACCCACTAAGAGATGTATACACACCTCAGGAAAAGAAAAACTTGTATAAATATCTTAATGCTAAACTTATTGAGACATCATGAGATTAACACAAGTTCTTTTTGGCCTCTACAATTGCCAGAGGTGCTCAAAGTGGTAGCCATTAACTTCCAGGCATTTATAAGGATCACAAACTGCTGCTTGGGTAACCATGGTCACTGAGATGGCTGCACATGTATTTTCAATTTATTCTCTAAGGGTCAGCAGTATAGTGGGCTTTCTGCAGGACACGACATCCCCTAGGATCCACCATAAGAGAGTAACACCATCTGTTGAAAAAAATCATAGCATTTCTTTCCTGAAGTGTGTATAATTTTTGGTGGACTCTGTGCATTATATAAGTAAACAGTGCACATATTATTAACAAGTTCTGGAACACTAACTAAATTCTGTGGGGTTTTGTGAGAAATCTTTCCTGAAGCAGACCTTTTTCTTCAGTTTTACCAACTCTGGCTACTAGTTTTTTGCAGGATTCAGATGTCTCTGTTTATCTGAAATAGATTGTTACTCAAGTTTTAGAAAATTGAAAGAATTTATTACAATGAAATTTAATCAATATACAAAAATGATATAGAAGGCAAAAATAATACTCATTTCTAGAATCCTACAAGAAAGAGGTTATCATATGAAAGTGGTTGAGCAAACACATTACAAAGAAAAATAAGTGGAAAAAAGGAGGGAGATGTATAAATTACAAAAGAATAGAGAAATATCACCCCTCCCAAAAGAAACTGCTGAGGCACTAGGCTAGGTTTTGATAATATGAAGAACCGGGAAAGGAAAATCTCTTTCTCTCCAACTTGACCAAGCTCTTCAAAACTGGGCAAAGATAAGAAGAGACATTTCACAGAAATGTACATGCAGATTGTACCCAAACATATGAAAGGTTGAACAGTATAACTGACCATTAAGACTAAGGTATGTCATCACTCAATACTAACAGGAACAGCTAAAAATCAAAATCACAATTATAAATGTAAAACTAATGACTTAATTTAAAATACTTCATGAAACAATTTTAGCAAATAATACTAATTTTAGAATAGTGATGACTAAGTGCCAGCAAGGATCCAACAATCTGAATCTCTCACACATCGCTGGGGAAAATATAAAATGGTCCAGCCACTCTGGAAAACTAGTTTAAAATGTCTTTTATTTTATTAGTTTATGTTTGCTGTGCATAATGTTTACATCCCTTGTGTTGCCTTGGTGCATGTACACAACACATCTCAATTCCCTTTTTCATCCCCTTTCTGTCTCCTCCCTTCCTCTCCTTCAACTTCTTGATCTTCTTCCCATTTGCAAGTGATCTATCTCCCTACTTCTTATTACATATTTTTTATTTGGCTATGTATTTATAATTTGAATTTCTCATATAAGAGAAACCATATTGTCTGTCTGATTTATTTCACTTAACATTATGGTCTCAAGATGTAGGCATTTTCCTATAAATGACTCGAGTTTATCTTTATTTATGGCAGAGTAGCACCTCATTGCCTATAAATACCACATTTTCTTTATCCATTCCTCTGTTGATGGACATAGAGGCCAATTCCAAAATTTAGCTATTATGAGGTGTGCTGCTAAAACATGAATAAATGCATGTGCTTACCATTGATATAAATGACCATTGTACTCCTGGACCTTTAACAAAATGCCCTTGTAAGAATCTTCCCATGATTGCTCATAGCAGATTTTAAAAGTAAGTTATAGCTAAAAATCGGAAAAAGACAAAATATAGCTTGATGACTGATTAGATAAAGTAACAGCAATACATTTATATAATGGAATGCTACTAAGCAATATAAAGAAAAAACTGGACACTCAGCATCTTGGAAGGGTCTCCAGGATATCACCTGAGTAAAAGGTCAGTCTCCAAAAGTGACGTACAACATGATGTCTTGCATTGGACACTCTTGAAATGTCAGTAGTATGGCGTTGGAAAACAAGTCAGAGTGGTTTGGGGAGGTTCAGGATGGTGGAGAAGGGAGAGATTACACATGTGCATCATGAGGGAAATCTCAGTAGCGATGGGACAGCTCCGTACTTCCGTTGCACTAACTGTTCTCTAAAATCTACCTAAGTAACAGAATGACACAGAACTAAAGAGACACGCTGTACCAATGTCAGATTCCCAGGTTTTATATCGCTGCACACAATTATGAGAAATAGTACCACTCGGTAAACTGGGTATGTGATACATGGGGCTTCTCTGCACAAGATATATATCTGCTAATTCTTTTTCATCTTACAGTTATGTCAAAATAGATTTCATTTATTTATTTATTTATTTATTTATTTATTTAGGTGCTGGGGATCGAACTCAGGGCCGTGTGCTCACTAGGCAAGCGCTGCACCACTTGAGCTGTATCCCCAACCCCTAGATTTCTTTTAAAAGACGATAGCAGCATCATGAACACATGTCTTTACATATGAGGAGAAAATCAATAATTTGCTTTGGATATCGTTCCATACTACTGAATTCTTTTCCTGGCTGCAAATTATGTCAATGTTTTATTAATTAAGCGCTGTTTGTTATTTTAGTTTTCCTGAGTTTTGGGTATAATAAGCATTGTTGCAATAAATGTAGTTTGCAGAACTGATATCAGCAAGTGCTTATCACAGTATATTCATAATCGCTGGTTACAGTGGTCATCTATTCTGAAAGATTGGGCGCCGCACTTGATGGATCAGTTCCATTACAGTGCTGGCTGCAAAAGTTTCATATGGTGTACTTATCTAAATGATAAATTTCAAAGAGTGAAATTACTAGAGAAATCTATTTTTACTACAGCAAACTTTAAATTAGTTTTAATACACAGTAGAAATAGTATTTCCTTATTGCTTTTTCTTCTACACAATTTCTCGAAAATCTTTCTTTTTAATGTGAATTTAGAATCATTTTTGCTAACTACAAATTCAAATTGCCAAATTATTAGAAATACGTCAAGTTATGGATTAAAATAGAAATACATGGGGTTTTACTGATAGTGAGTCATCTCACAATCATAAAATGTACATAATCGTTCGGATCTTTTTAATCGTTCCTCGATTTTTGCAGCTTTTGTAAACTCAAGGTGTTCTTCCGGTAGGTTTCTTGACTCTACTAAAATTTGAAAGAAATAAAATCATTCATTTGTATATTTTAAAGCTCTCTACAAAATATGGCTCAAACTACCATGTATTTACAATTTGTTTTCTTCGAAAACACATCTCAGCTGCTGTATATGCTTGCTTACACACACACAAGTGTGTGCACGCACTACCTTGGGGTTAGGTGTAATATGTGATTAAATTCTGAGGGAGAAATACAGGCAGAGGGATGTGTACATTTTCAGACTTCATTTATGAGAATTATTCACATTCTCCTCCTGCCACAGTGAGGCAGCTAACAGAGGCCTCGAAATCCAAAGGGCCGCCAGTGCTCTGCTGTGGGCCGTAGCTTCACCCCTTAGATATATGAAAGGCCATGAAGGGGGTCAAATGTCAACCATCAGTACTGAGCACCAAAGAGAAACAAAGGCTTTCCTACGGACAGTCAATGTGCCATGACTAAAACTCCTTATGGAGGACAAATGTGTTTTCCAAGCTACTTATCACTTCATTTATAAATAAAGCTTTATTCCCTTTATCTACAGTAATTCATCTATGGTAAAAATCTTCTTATTCAGTGGTGTTAACTAATATATTGACATCCTCAAGGTGTTATAAATGTTAAGTACTTTGAAATTTTATGTGATTTTCAGGCCATCCAATTTATGCAGAAAAATTGAGATAAGAAATCATAAAAATCAGATAAGTTGATTTTACTTAATGAGGCTTAAATTTTGAACATTTATAATTGTAAGCACTTTGTTAACTAATTTTCTCTTGAACTTAGTAAGCATTATATAATAGTCTCTCACTAAAGGAAATATTTTTTCAATTACAAATTAAATTTGAATTTCATAAATAAAAGTGTTTCATCATAATTCATGTTTCTCTTTTTCTCATTTTCTAGCATTTATTCTTACATTATAATATCTGGGGTGATCTTCATTACACTGCTTTTTCAGTATCTTTTGGTAAACGGAAACCTGAGGGTACAATACTTCCTGTTTTTCACTGTTTGAAGCATTAACTTCAATATTAAATCAACCCACCTAGCATGACACTATCGGCATCTCTTAAAATGTTTATTTCACATTCCCACTTGGTTTTCTACTTCAATTCTCTTCTAATATTTTATATTCTTCTAATTAATATTTCTATCCCATTGAGAAAAGTTTACAACACTCCACTTTATTTCTAAATGTTTTTCTTAATGAGTTTCTAAACATACTTGTTATTCATTATTTTCCTTATAGTGATAATATGTTGGTCAACTTCTAGAAATATTATTCAGTTTAATCATTCATATATTTATTTCTAAATAGTACCTATGTACTTAGCCTTTTCCTGAAGTTTTTCTATTTTAATAAATAAAACAAAATGTTAATATTATATTCCTTTGTATTCTATCATCTACTCTCTCATTTAATAAATAAAAGATGTGGCATTGGTACTTTCTACAAATGGAATATTGAAGTATTTTTCAACATTTACAAAATGTCAATTGTGAACAAAACAGAGGTAGCTCTAAAGGACCTAACAAAAGTTTCTTTTTCTTTTTGTTTAAAATGTTTATTTTTCTATTCAGAGTATTTTAAAATTATTTACATTTGAATCATTAAAAACATTTGCAGAACATTCTTTAATATTTTAAGTTCTTGTTTGAAGTGAATGTAGTGTGTATGAAAGAGAGATAAAGAAAGAGAAAGATTCAGCCTGTTTCTGTCCATATTTTTTAGTCCTTTTTATAGCTTTGTTATAACTGTAGAATAGTGTCTGCACTATTCATGATTTATGAGAATTTCAGACACAAAGATAATATCACTTTTCAAAATGTCATTCTTACAAAAGTTCAAAGAAGTGTCAAAACAAAAGAGGAAAATTCTAAGTTTTGAAAAATGAACATAAATTAAACTTTTAATTCGAGAAACCACAAAGAGGACAATAAAATGAGTCAAAGAAAATGTGACAAACAGAATTAATAAAAAGAAATACGAACATTAATAAATTTTTAAATTTAAAAGTAGTACATAAAACCAAATGTTGACTTTTTGTTGTAAAAGCAGCAGCATTACATAAATAAACCATTATTTCACCTAATCAAGCAAAAAAGACAAATAGCACAAACATGCAAGGAGCATATTTTAATTTGCACAGGAAGAAAGGATCTTAAATGCATCTTCTTTATTCAGTGTTAACATGAGATGACACACTACTGAAAAGGAAATGTTGATACACATTCTCCAAATGTCCAATACATCGAATAACCAGAAGATATATCCTAAAATATATTTATGTCATTTGCTTCACATATTTTGCAAGGTTTCTTTGTGTTCAGGAGTCAAGGTGAAATATAAAAGCAATATCATACAGTATTGGGAAATATGCAAGGGATGATAAAAAAAATGGGGTGAATGTGTACCTTTTTTTAGTATTTATTACAGTAAAAGATACATTGTCATTAACTTCTCTCAAAACATTCCCCTCATTTCAAGCATACTTATTTCATGATTCTTGCAACTTTGTGAAGCAGATCTGAAAGTCTTCTTTCTTGTCTTTAGTTCCATTTTCATGACTGCCTGAATACCCCGAACCGATTCAAAACTTTCACCTTTCATGGTTACTTTGGCTTCAGGGAAGAATTGGGATTTGCTCAGGGCCAGATCCAGGTGGATGACGACACCTAATATTTTTGCAGGGCTGCTTTTCTGTTGGGTAGTACTCAGTAGCAGCATTCACTGTATTATATCACACTTAGTAATAAAGTGGACCATGGAACAGTCAAGTAAAAAGTATTACATTTCCAGAATGTATAAGTGTCTTGGGATGCAACCAAGACATTTTAAGGGTAAAAATTGCCAATGGCTAGCAACAACCTCCTCACATTTCATTTAGATGGGGTTGGTCCTAGATACGCTTGAACATACTAAATTTGTCGGTGCCTTTAACACAAAGAATATATCAGTTTCGTGAAAAATAAAACATGCCACACGGTAACTAAAAGCAGTGTAATTAAGGCAGTGCTCTCTGAATATTCTGGCCTGTTCCTCCATTGCCTGTTGCCTGAAGGAAAGTGAGAGCGCACAAGGTCTCTTACATCCCTTTGTAGAGCATGACCCTAGGAGAAATATTACACATGTTTCACAAGAAACGTTTTCAGGTCAAAGTGATATATTCAAAATTCTAAATATTCAAAAACTTAGTCATCAGTGATGCGACTAGATAGGTTCAAAAAACAGAACCAGAATCAGACGGAAACTAGATCACATAAAACCTAAAAGAAAAGTGCCGAGGAACCCAGGAGCCCTAGTAATATTTGTACATTCAGGTTGCTAATACATTTATGATATTTGATGCGCTCCAACAAGCTACAGCCAAAGACATGATTTCTAACCTACAGTGTGCATTGGATATTTTAAAAATATTAGTACTGGGTACAAAGTTCCACCTCCAAATTTAATTCACCACTCTGTAGCCTGGACATGAGATTTTTAAAATCTGATCTACAAAAGATGTTGCAGATATTTCTAATGCAGCAAATAAAGAAAATCATTGATTAAAATAAAACAAAACCAAGTAACTGTACGTCATAGTTTAGATCTAGAATGTTCCAAAAAGGCTCATATATTCAGAACAATACTGCCCTCTTCATTTCCATTTAATCTACTGTTTATAAGTGCTTAATTTCCGTTAAGTCTGTCTTTGACATTGACAAATGCATGTCAATTGGGAATGAAAAATTATGCCTCACTGAGATTATAAATTTTGGTATAATAAAATTATACTTCCATCACTTAGAAAATTACATAATCTAACCAAGCTTGAGACTATCTCAGAGCAAAAATAGAATTTTATATTTTCATATTTCATGTGTGAATGCAGAAGAGATCTTATCATTTTCTCAATACGGAAGGTAATTATCTTGACTGTCTTCAAGCAGAAAAATATTTTTAACAAATACTTCAATTTTCAAAGTGATTCTAAAAAAAACCATGTTTAATCATGCATTTCTTTTAAAGAAAATAATTTCTTACAAGTGGTTCAGATGAAAATAATAAGTTCTAGTCTCCTACTTGTTAATTATCTCAACAGCAAGAGGATCGTAATACTTTAGTTACCTGGAAAAGCTGAGTTCTGAATTCTAGGCCATTCTCTTTCCCTCTTACATGCAAAATGTTACTTTAATTTTTAAAACATCATACCAATAAATGACAAATGAATTTATATCAGAAAAATAACTTTTGATGTTCTATATTCTAGTTTATAATTTTTCTGTGTGAAATAATAACAATTATTCACTTAGATTTTTTTTTAATCAAATGAACTATAGAAAGTTTTACTCTAGTAACCATTAAAATTAGAAGGAAGGTTCTGGTTAGGCTACCTATTTATTCCAATCTATTTTTGCACACATATGTTGGAACTTACTGATGTATAACCCCTAAATACGAGAATTTGGGACGTTTTGCCAGAATTCACCTACTCTGGGTTTCTTGACAGAAAAAGATCTCTTCGTTGTTGAAATTTCTTAGCACTGAATAGTTCTACGTGCAAATAAATTATTAGTAATCCTTCATTAAATTTCTAATGTTATTTAGGACAGATCTCAGGACATCAGTGGATTCTTTCCATTCTTTTCCCATCTTTTGGAGGAAGATCCTATTTCCACTTGCTACTCAAGGCAGTCACTGAAGCTAACCCCACATAGTCACCGTTTCCCTTCATGCCAGGACACAATTTGAATGACCATGCGCAAATATCATGTTTTAGTTCAGCAGAATCAGGTATTTGGTTACTGGTGAAAGTATTACTTTCTTGGATGGTAAATATCTAAATTCAAAGAGGATAAAGAGCAATACTTCTTTCCTTTTCTTTCTTGCGGAAAATTTTTACGGAAAGCACAATTTTCATGTGGCCCACTAGGTGGCGTTATAAAAGGTCAAGCTTATTTCCACCCTTTGTTCTAAGGTCACAGATGCTTCCTATGGAAGAAAATGTCTCATATATTGATAGCTGGCTGAGAAAGATAGCACCCCACCCCTGTGATATGTGCATCCTACCTGTTGTATGACCCGAGTTTTCAATGAAATATCTCATCATATTAAAAAGGCCACTAATTTTGAGTAACACAATACACTATAAGACTAAGAAATCGAAGGTACAGGAGCTCATTAATTTGCATCTTTCACTGTAAATTAAATTCCTTTGTCTGAAGCCATATTTTGTGCATGACTTCTGCAACTCTTCCACTAAAATTATCAGCATGAGTTGTGTGGTTTATTGTTAAAATTTTATGATGATTTAATTTGCTTAGTAGCCTTGGCATTGTTGAATTTATTCTTCTCTTCTTAATTAATTCTTGATAAACTATAATAATTTAGAGAACTATTTCATTAAATTTTTAATTTTTGGCATAACACTGTTGTATTTTAGAGTATTATGGAAAATGGTCATTACTATTTTATTGCAACATATTTATATCCTTTCTGTTACTAACAATATTATTCTTTTTATTTTTCTTCCTTTTTTCTTGATGTTGTCAACATTTTTATGCTTTATTGTTTATTCAAAGATGATAGACTAGATAAATAGGTACATGAGCCCTTTAACCTTATCCTTAACTTCATTATAATCTGATCTTGTGCTTTTAGCTCCCTAATATTTTGGTTTATGGCTTATTTATTTTGGCTTATTATAATCTAATTTATTGTTACATGATGATCTGATTCATTTTCTGCTTTTCTTCTTTTCTAATGTCAGCATTTAATATTACAAATTTATTTTTACATGTTTCTTTTTACATATGCCACAATTCTTTTTTTTTTTTGCCACAATTCTTAATAAAAATATTTTCATTACTGTAGTCAACTCAGGTTGACTACAGTACTTAAACTAGGTGGTTTAAACAAGTATTTTTCATAGTTCTGGAGGGTAGGAAGTCCATTATCAGAGCGTTAACAATCTACTCCTTTCACAACTCAGTATCCATGTGCATTTTTGTAATCTTATTTAAATTTCCATCCCAAAACAATAAGAATGTCATCATTTTCCTACCTGGCAACTATAGATTTTACACATTAAGAGAAGTTCTTTTTATCTTTTTCTGAAAAAAGGGCAAACAAATTCTCATTAGTCCTTGTATTCAACTCTAGAAGATGTTAAATCCTGTTCTGCATCACCTTGGATATTCTAGAATTTAAGGTTATATTTAAAACTTACTTAACAATTTACTTCATAAAAAATATCAGTGAAGTGGAAGAATAATTAATGTATTCAAATACATAAGGAATAGTAAGCACATATAGTTACTAAATACTTGCTTTTGTAACTTGTTGTGAGATATTTAATATTGATAATTTACACCAGACCTTACAGGTTTGAGCTTTCTCTCTGTGCATCTTTTTTTCAAACAGAAGAAGCACTTCCCATGGTCAGAAGTCTTTACTGAGAAAGTGTACCAGTCTTCATTAAGCCCTCAATGGTCCTGTCTTACTGTGTTGCCTTATTTTACTATGACACAAACAGATTCACTCTTTGTTGAAGGAAAATGTTTATGCATAAAATGTCACCTATAAAAATGTACACATCAAATATTTTTCATGAGTTGAATACCCCGGTGTAATCAAGACCTGGATTAAAATTAATATTAACACATTTTGGAAACTCCTTTCACATCCCCTTCCATTCTATCTCTCCCTCTCTGAGATTACTCTTTGTCTTGAATTTAAACACTATAGACTCTTACCTGCTTTAAAGTGCTATACATATGGAACAACTTTAATACATATTCTTTTGTGTCTGGAACTTTGTCCTAATATTTTTTGAGGTTTATTATTATTATTCATAGAGTTTTCTGTTGTTTTTGCATTATATTATGATGGAAATTTGAGTAGTTTCCAATACACCACTATGAAAAGTAGTGTGTATATATACACTTTCTAGTGTGTTGCTATTGATAATCAATGCGTGCATTTCAGTAGAATATGTTTAAGGAGGAGAACTGTTGGAACTTAGGAAATGCCAATTTTTAGCCCTTAATAGATATTGACAAATCATTCAGTTTTCTTCTAAATTTTACTACTGAACTTGAAAACATTAAATGACATGTAAGAAAATGTGCAGAATTCCACTCCTCGCCTTCCATGCTCGCATTATGTGGTAGACCTAACATCTGCCTGCATATTTCTGTCGCCTCTTCCAGTATATCCAATCACTCCCTACTTTTCCTGTCCCATCAGCAACAGCACCGGCCAAATACCCAGATGGGCTTTTGACCCCAACCACTGTCGGGGCCCCTCGTAAAGATATTCATCCTTCCCAAAATAAAACTACTAAACA
The DNA here is from genome assembly GCA_004026905.1 of Hystrix cristata. Classification (NCBI taxonomy): domain Eukaryota; kingdom Metazoa; phylum Chordata; class Mammalia; order Rodentia; family Hystricidae; genus Hystrix; species Hystrix cristata. The sequence goes on along the minus strand of PVJO010023255.1, from coordinate 129 downwards.
AGTTTCAAATTGAAGGCATGAAAAGAAATTGTTCAAGTAGTTTATTAAATAAAATAATGAAAGGAATCACTGCCACGTTCCAACAGTTGATTTCAGACCCAGCACTGTGACTAGGCAAAAGGAGCTCTA
>PVJO010023254.1:0-26449 GCA_004026905.1 Hystrix cristata | reverse complement strand
TGTATATCAAGTTCTTTTCTCATACTTGGGAAGTTTTCCATCATTACTTCTGTAAATATTCTTTTTAGATCCTTCGTATTGTCTCCTGCTTTTTCATTCACTCCTATCACTCTTATATTGTTCCTCTTTGCATCATCTTGCAGATGTTGTAGTGATATTTCATATTCTCTAGCTATTTTTAAGAGGTCTTTCTTTTCATTCTCATTAATTGCTGACCTGTCTTCTAGTTCTGAGATTCTATCTTCACTCTCATTCATTTGGCTCCGTATACTTTCCGGCAAGTTTTTTATTTCTTGAATATCTTTATGGATCTGTTTCATGGGCTCCATTTCTTTGCTAAGTTGTATATTCAAATTTTCTATTGTTTTTCTTAGTTCCTCTGTTTTTTTATCTGTGTCTACCCTGAACTCACTAAGCAAATCTTTCATTATGTTGGTCATCTCTTTCCTGACCTGGTCTATTACCTCTAGCTTGATGTTCTCTATTCCCACGCCTATCTGTTTTTCAGCTTCTGTTGCTATCATCTCAGAGTTTGATTGGGTGGCTTCTGAATTCCTCAATGTCATTGTCCTCTGTATTTATTCTGGGCAGGCTGGGGGTCTGGGGTTGTGTTTTGCCTCTATGTCTGGTCATTTTCTTTGTATACATATGTACTTTATCCCTCTTGGCTTATTCTCCAAGTTGGTTAGATATTTTCTTTGTACGAGGTTACAAAAAGATAGGTAATAGTGTCCTCCTCGGAAATGTCTGTTTTTGCGGTTTCTTCTGGGTACACGTATTTCTTGGCTCTTAGGACCTTTATGCCTCCAGGGTTATCTTCAATGATAAGGTCGAGGTTCGCTCTACTTGGTAATGGTGTTTTCAGAGAGGGGAAGGGAAAAGAGAGTAACAAAGAAAAGGCTAAAAGAGGGACAATGGCAGAAGAAAGAAGAAGAGAATACATAAATATACAGACAGGCAAAAAAAAAAAAAAAAGGCTGGGGGAGAGAGCAGAGGACAGTGTTACCCGTGTTGAGACCCCGACCTTATTCATATATTTTGATGGATCCAGACCCTGCTGGTGTGCGGGCTGGCTTTGTGCCCCAGTGTAGCCACCTGGGGCGGGCGGTGGGGGCTGGGCCTAGCAAGGCCAGTGAGGCTCTCTCACCTCACTCCGTCGTATTCTGTAGAGTAGGAGGCTGGCGGCGCTGTTCACGGGCTGCCCCGCCAAAGCCAGGCAGCTCCCTGCAGCTAGCAGTCTAGTTAGGGAACCTCCAGGTCCAGCTCTGTGACCCGGTGTCTACTTTTCAACTTTATATTAAAGAAGAGCACTTGTATTCCAAGTAATCCTTTTTTTAAAAAAAATGTGTGACGTAGTTTTATTATAGCCAAAGGACACAAATTAGAACCAGCCAAAGGAAGAAGACCCATAGGGCGGTGTGGGAGGGCGCCAAACACAAGGCTTCCTTCATCCTCAGGGGCCTGTGGGTAAAGAGCACTGCCAGCCAGAGCAGCTCACCTGAGCCTTAGGGGACTTGGTCAGCTAGGCCTGTGGTTGACGTTGAGTCTCGGGTCCTCCCATAGATTTGGGCACATACCTTTAACCTCCAGTTTCTCTGGAGTTCACAGTTGATAAGGTGTGTTCCAAAGACCACATGAATCACATTGTTAGGATGGTGGACAAGGCCATCAGGCAGATACTTGGATCAGGGTGGGCATTCGAGGGGCTCAAGGTCACCTCCCGGGACCCACGGGCAAAGGCCAGAACAAATCTCTCTTTGGGTCCATACACAGATGGTATATGAGTATGATCAAGCAAATACGTATACCTCACACTGTGCTCTGATACACAAAAGGCCTTTTTTGTGTGTGACTATTGTCAAATACACATCTCACTGGTTTTGATACAAATTTGTATGTTCTGACAAGGACTCAAAATAACATTGATCCAAAAAAGATTAAAGTCAGTTTCTCTTTTACAATTAGTCTAGAGGTTTTGACTGTAAAGCTGTTTAGCATGGTTGGTTGGGAAATGCCTTGTGGCTCAGGAACATTTGAGGGAAGGTTGTCTCCCCAGTTACGGGGTGTTGCCTTCAGCCAGTTTCAAGACAAGTGGTGCTTACTCATTAAGAAAAGGGCTTTAGCCTCTTCAAGGAACAATCCAGAAGTTGTAAGCATGAATTACTCTCATGTTCTGTTGGCCAGAATCAGGCTTTCTGATCGGGAAATGTAGTGTTGCTAGATGCCATTTGCCCAGCTGACATTTGAACTCATGGAAGGAGCGAGTTGCCAAGTGATTCGCTTGTCATTGATTTGTCCCACTCAAAAAGTGAACAGCTGGATGTAGGAGCCCACCCCCAAAAAACTGCAAAAGCAGCTCAGTTCGTAGTTAACGGAAGGTTACTGAGATGGATGTATTAGCATCATACCTTTATATAGTATCTTGCAATAAACGTAGTATTTCCTTTGATGTTTATGTTCCTCCTTCTAACTAGACCGTGCTGTGTGGAATGGGGGAGTTACACATTGAGGTTATTCATGACCGGATCAAGCGGGAATATGGCCTGGAGACCTATCTGGGGCCTCTCCAGGTGGCGTATCGAGAGACCATCCTAAACTCCACTTGTGCCACAGGTAAAACACAAAACGCGAGACCTTGAGCTTGTTGATTGCGGTTTTGCCAGTGATGCTGCCGTAACTCGTTTTCAGAACAAACCTCCAAGGTACCATATTCAATTTGTGTTTTAGAGACCTTAGATAGAACTTTAGGAGACAAACGACATCTCGTGAGTGTAGGACTGGAAGCAAGGCCAGGCGAGACCCCCTCTGTCATGCCAGTGATCGAGTTTGCTGAAAGTGTCAGCAGGGACCTGCTGAAGGACTCCCAAGAGGCTGTTGAAAGTGGAATTCACAGTGCGTGCCTCCAAGGTAAGGGATAACCAAGAGGAGGCCTAACAGTCCACTTCATCTTTTAATCATTTTGTGCATGTGCCCGCAGGATTGAACCCACTTAGCTATACCTGCGGACCCCTAATCATTGTGTATATTACAGATAATTTCAGTTTTTTCCTAACTTCACTAGTGTTTCCTCCTCCTCCTCCGCACTTTCGTTACTCCTTTCTACATGCTGAATCCTAACACAGTATTTTTCTCTTACACAGGACCACTGCTTGGCTCCCCCGTTCAGGATGTGACGATTACTTTACATTCACTGGTGATTCATCCTGGCACCTCTGCAACTATGATTTCCGCTTGTGTCTCAAGATGCGTACAAAAGGTACAGAACTACTCCCACCCTTTGTTTTAAGGCAGCTGTACTGAGTGCAGCACCACTGGCCCCACAGCCGTGCTTACGGAGCCTGCTTCCTGTCCTTGCCTTCCGAGTCTTGGCCACAGTTCTTATCCCAAGGACCTTTGATTTCTTCATCTCAAGGGTTCTTACTTAAAAGAGGGTCTTAGAAATTACTGCTCACACAGATGGCTATTGAAATACCCTGATTTTGACAGAGGTAAGTTCCCCACAGTGGCGTGTTTCCACATCCCAGACACAGCCACTAGAGGCGAGCCTGGCAGGCCCCGCTCTGTAATCTCAAGGACATCGAAGATCAAATACTGGTTCCATTTTTAGAATTCAGCTAAGTCCCACTGAGTAACAGATTCGGGGTGAGTGCCTTCTCTTCTCTGAGCATCAGGCAAGATGTGGTCTTGGTGTGGTTCCCCGGGGAGAATTTCCTGGCGTGCCATGGATGCTCCCCAGGGCCGGACCAGCTCGCAGAAATGGGGCGTGCGTAGTGCTGATCCCAGGCATTCTTCTCAGTGTGGGGCCAGTCTCCTAGGTGACTGATTTTACATAAGAACATTTGCTTTTGTAACTTTTCTAATACTTGAGCTGTTTTTGAGATCTGGTTTTCTGTAGTCTTCTTTAAATCCATAAACACCCCAGCCCTTGAATTAAGCAAGTTGAACTGTTTTTTTCTCAGTGCTGGGATTGAACCCACAGCACATGTTAAGAATGTCCTTTACCACTGAACCATACCTCTAGCCCTTAAATTCATACTTTAAAGGCTTTTTGATTAAAACAGGAAACCAAAAACTATCCTTTGAACAAAATGAGTTAAGTATTATTCACCTAAGAATGTAATTAGATTACCTGTACTCATTACTATATTGAGAACATTTAAATAATTTTAAAAATTTGATACTGGTTTTAATATTGAAATAGTAATTCAAAAGATGATGTAATGTTTCTAAATCCCAAACCCCAGTATTTTGACCTTCAAAATATAATACTATGCCTTTTAAAAGTCAAATTAGCCAAGTGTGGCGGTTTATCCCTGTAAGCCCAGCACTAGGGAGGCTGAGGCAGGAGGATCACTGCAAAGTCAAGCCCAGTTTGAGCTACACAGCAAGACCCTGTGTCAAAAAAAATAAGGTCAGGGGGCTGGGGATTTAGCTCAGTGATTAGAGTGCTTGCCTTGCAAGCACAAGGCCCTGAGTTCGATCCCCGGCACTACAAAAAAAAAATAAGGTCAAGTATTTCCGATTAGCCTTTTTAATAAAAATGTACTAGAGAATGAGAATTAACTGTGGGGCTAAAAAACTTAGTCATTAATCTCAGTTCATTACTTCAAATGAAGTACTCCCAACAGTATTCTTAACCCTCATTTAGAGAGAAAGATCATTCTCTCTGCCTAGGAGAAGTTCATGGTGTTCATATAATCCCTGGGTACCAGGAGAATGGGGTAATTTTGTTTCCTCAATTTAAGGGAGCTCGTCATTTAGTAAGCAAATTAAATGTTGCCAAATAGCTGAAGTATTGGAACAGGTAGAGTACCATAAAAGCTGGGAACTAGAGGGGATTCTTGGAAAGAAATTAACATCCAAGATACGATTTGGGCATAGGAGGGGACATTCCAGACAGAGACGAAGATCCCATGAGTTGTAGTATCAGACGAAGAGAGGGACATAGTGAAAATAGTGTCATAAAACTAAATGGGGTCTCTGTAGAGAACACTTTAAGTGCAGTTTAAGGATTTGAACTTTATTCTGAGAAGAGTGGAAAATAAAGGTTTTGAAGATGGAAGTGTACACCGAGTACAGACAGGGTCAGAATGGGAACAGGGTGGTCTAGGAAAGCGAGTCAGAGGACAGGTGCCCTGTGAGGTGCAGACTGAGGCCATCTGGGAAATGGGGGGAATGTCGGGGTTTCCGGGGGCTGCACAGGGCTCAGACTGTCCCAAAGCTGTCCTGGGGGTGCGGGCTGCAGCCCTGGCACTGGGCTGGGTGGTGTCAGAGCAAAGGGGACGGTTCCATGATCACCGGGTGTCTTGGAGTCCTTGGTTTATAGCATGTTGTTTTCTTTTTTTTACCTTCTCTACACCATTATTTTATCCTGAAAGACGTTTTCAGCTGCGTGTCATTTCAAAGTCATTTTCCATGTTCAGAAGGCTAAGATTTTCAACATAGTGTTATGCAAAAGAGGGTTTGTTTTAAAAACAGAAAAGAGTATGAGGTTTGGTTATTTTGTTTGCCCTCTCTGGCTCATAGCTCCTAGTATGAGTTAGCAAACAGTGCAGTTCTTGACTCCTTACAAAGTGATCTCTGTGGAGTGTTTAAGCAGCAGGTTCTCTGGATCCTTGGACTTAAGAGTATAGATAGTGTTTCAGTTTTTACGGAGCTTTCTTTTTTTCTTTACTGAGAATCTGCCTTTACTCTTCAACCTCTCTAGGCCCTGAGGAAAGCTGACAAGCAGGTCTTGGAGCCTCTGACAAAGCTGGAGGTGACAGTGCCGAGAGCTTACCTCAGCCCTGTCCTAGCAGATCTGGCCCAGAGAAGGGGGACTGTTCAGGAGATCCAGACTCGCCAGGACAACAGAATTGTTATTGGAGTTGTTCCCTTAGCAGAAATCATGGTAGGTACTTTGCAACTGAAGCATACGTTTCTTTTTGTAATAAAGAAGCTATTTTTGTGAAGTGAAAATAGTAATACCTGCAAGAAGCGTCAGGGCTTTGACTTTAGAGAATGCATGTCAAATTTTAACCACCAAGAATTTAAGTTGTTGGAGAAATCCACAGATTGCAGCACTTAAAGGGGGTTACTTCTAACCCCAGAACCGTAAGATTGGTGCTATGTTTGGTACGCACCTCAGTCTGAAAGACCATTTTTCCATGCATTTGTCTGCCCGTTCTGAGGCCCACAATATCCCCACCAGCCAAGTCTTCTGCTCTCAGACAGGCACCTGTATACCAGCAGAGCCATCTTCCAAATGCCAGCGCAGGAATACTTACCTGATCTGTCAGAAGGAAGCGCTGTGGCTAAACCTCATGACGAGAAGCTGATGGTGCTTGATAAGAATCAAACAGTAACCAGCAGGAAGAGAAACTTACAGCTTTTTCATTATTCTGATTAGGGTTACTCAACTGTGCTTCGAACACTAACATCAGGCTCAGCGACTTTTGCCTTAGAATTATCTACTTATCAAGCCATGAATCCTCAAGACCAAAATACTCTGCTCAACCAGAGAAGTGGTGCCACGTAAGTGTTCAGGGCCTTGGAACTGGAAGGAAAGTCAGGAGCAGCAGTTTTATGTACTGGGAAAATCCATTACTGTTTTGGTACAAAGAACTAGTCGAGAAGGATGTAACTTGAAAACTGAAATGAGACGCTACCCATTCTAATTTATATGAGAAATACATTTTTTATGGTAGATGTACCTGAACCTTGTTGTTCCTCTGTAATGTTAAAGCTTCTCTCACAAGAAAGATGCCAGTCTTCTAAAGTGACAGCAATTCAATCAATAAAAATATTTAATTAAAAAATAACCAATCTTAATATACATGATTTCAAAATCAAGTTGATTGCAGTACAGATTGCTGTGGGCTTTTTCTCCTATTTTTGTTTTGGCTCATTTTTACATTTTCTCAGTCACAAAATCCAATGAAAAGAGGCTGGGCAGCGATTCCACGTCTATTGACAGAACACAAATAAAGTGCATCACTATTAGGCTGACAGATGAGTATACATTACACTAGGATTTTATGTATCTATAAAATACGTAGAAATCCAAGTCTTTTTTGGTGGTACTAGGAATTGAACCCTGGGCCTCACACGTACTAGGTTAACCCTCCAGCACTAAGCTGCATTCCTCTCTCTCTCATTGTTTGAGACAGGATCTCACTAATTGCCCAGGCTGGCCTTAAATTTGTGATCCTCCTGCCTCAGCCTCTGAAGTAGCTGAGATTGCAGCCATGTGCCACCATGCCCAAACATTTTTTTTTTTTTTTTTTTTTTACCACTTGGGAGCCTGAGGCAGGAGGATCATAAGTTCAAGGCCAGCCTGAAGTACATTAACAAGACCCAGTCAACTGCCCCCACTCCCAAATCTGTATCCTCTTACAGGTTTTATTCTCTCACCTATAAAAAATAATTCCCAGTTATCTCCAGACCCAGCGCCTCTTCTTAGGTTACACTTCTATTTATCGCAAAATAAAAACCTCAACTAGCTTGGTAACAGTCAATAATGGACTGTTTATCCTGGTTTGAAAAATAAGTATGATCTGACCGGAGCATTCTGCAGCGATGCATGGAGAGTCTGTCGTAGGCGTCCAGAAGGTCTGTAACGTTTTTGTCACTCCAGAGTCTCTCTCCCACAGCACTCGCCCGAGGCCTAAGATTGAAACCACGTGTCTCCCAAAGCAGTTCAGATTTGTATTATTTTAAATAAGTATTTAAGTCATATGCTCGGGAAAATTCTTAGGCTTTACCTCTTCATCCAAGCAGGAAAGCACTAAGGTGTCTTAATTCAAATGTTATCCCTTCATTTCCTTACCATAATCTTGGAGTAAGATTAGTCGCATCCACGTATTCTCCCCAAAGACAAGCTTCTCCACCAAGAACAAGTTTTTTCTGTTTGTCCGAACCTACATTGGAATCATTAAGTAATTCAGGCAGAGGCAGCAGAGGTTTCCCTGTTGTCTTCGTCCTAGAGCCGCCTTCCTTCCTCTAGGCGGCGGGACAGTTCCCACCCTGGCCCACAGCTCAGCACTTGTTGACGCACACAGAGTGATGTGATGGGCTGTGATGGAAATTCACTTTGTTTTCTGAGGTTCTAGGAATCGAATCCAGGCCTCCTGCATGCTAGGCAAGTGTTCTTTCTACCATTGAGCCGCACCCAGCCCTTCATTTCAGTCCTACACACCTTCTGTGGATACCCGCCAGAATTCATTTTCTCCTGGGTCTTGTTAGTAATGTGCCGGGAAATATAAAATTTTTTAATAAGCTTTGGCCACTATGCCACCCTTCAATTTATTTAAAAAAAACTTTTTTTTTTTTTAAGAAGACTATTTAAAGGTGGTGAAAAGAGGGAAAAGAGATGATAGCTACTCAATGAGTAGGGAGCATTCAAAAGCGAAATACTCCTAATAACTTTTTAAAAAAAGGTCCTAATTACGACCTTTTAATCATTAAAATGCCTTTTAGAGAAAGTCGTATTAGTTCTCAGATGAACAGTTTCAAAACTCAATCACAGAATCCTTTTTTGCAAAGGAGAATTTAGACTGAAGACTGATACAAAAACTGGATGAAAGAACTGGAGGTGTAGCTCAGAGGTAAAGCACTTACCTAGCCTATGCAAGGCCCCAGGTTCGGTCTCGAGTGCACACACACACACACATGCTGGGCAAAGCAGAACTGTTTGTGAAGGGGTCTATGAGCTGGAAACTACACAGCTCAGACCATTCACCCTCCATGCAGCCGAGTTGTAGCTCTGTTAGGTGTCTTCCAAGGTTAACACAGACATCTTTCAAATGTAGAAGGCAAATGACAGAACTAATTGGTGAACAAGGAGGTAAAATCTAAGGTGATCTACTTTGGAATTTCTTTTATTTCAGTAAGTGCATAGTTTCTTTCACAGAATTTAAAATGATACTGACTTTTAAAAAAAAATAAACAGAATAGTTAGGACTATCCAGGTTAGATTTCCTGGGTGGGAAGTTTAGGGAAAAAAACAAACCAAGGTAATGATGGTTGTATTGCTTACCTTGAAAATTAAGAGGTTCCACTAAGTAGTATCTTCTCCAGTCTTGCCCATAGCTAATCAGATCTAAGTACCAAGGACTAGAAAGAATTGCACGGAAGCCCGATGCTGTGACTTGACTTAGATCAGAACTATAATTTTCAATTTTCCATACTTGAATTACTGTGTTTGGTTGAAGCTATTAAAAGTAGAAATTGTAATATTAGGTCTAGTATACAATTGATTAGTTGAAAATATAAGGACTATAACTTTCCAAGATCCTTGCAAAAACATACATTTTCTTCTTTCCCCTTTTCCCTAAGAGTTAGTCCCATACGCTAGTCACTGTACGTTCTCACTGCCATCCAAGTCCTGTCAGCTGTCAGATCGGGCATCTCTCTTTCGCCTCAATGTGACTGTGTTGGTGCAGCACACTCAGGCTCCGATCTGCTCATAGTTGTCATTCTACCACACTGATGTTTTACTTGATTTGGAGCCACAAGGGCATCGTCACCCCTTGTGAAAGGTAACGCTGTTCTAGTAGCTAGACTTGCAGTCTTCGCAGTTCTTACCTCTGCTATGTTATGAAAAACCTCCTGCCACACAATGGGTCTCTTGCTCACGGATGCAGTAATATCCAAAAGCCTTGTGTTACAAAAAATTACAAAGTTATTTCACATTACAAGAGTGACATCATTTAAAACATACACATTTTCTACCCAGGATTACTTGCGGCATGAGAGGTGCCTTTCCACATACACGGGCATGCAGCAGAACCAGCTAGTGGGGGGTGACCCAATGGGGCCTACTTTCTTGCTCACGACACGGAACCCAACACGGGCAGGTCACAGCCATCTGCTTGGGTGCAAAAGTGAAGCATGCCCCTGCGGCGGCTGTGGCTGCTGCCAACTCAGCAGGCAGCTTGGGGAGGTGGACGAACGATACTCTTGGGTAATTTCATGGGTGTCTTAGAACAAGGGAAACTCATCCAGCCTGCTCTACCACCTAAACCACGTTCAACTGTTGGATGACGGTCCTCAAATACTACAGCTATTCAGACATACTAGATATGCTACAGGACACATGAGAATGCATCAGACAGAAAGCCGAGAAGGGAAAGGCTAGATCAGCCGGGGCTTGCCAGATGGACAGTACAGAGCAGGGGCTGACGAACTGCAGCGTGTGGTTGGACTTCATATGGTTCATGACCTAAGGAATGGGTTTTACATTTATAATGCGTTGCTTCAAAATAAAAAGGAAGATGTGCAACTATAGGTGGCCCGTGAAGCCTAAAATATTTGCTCTCTGGCCCTTTATAGAAGAATTCACTCATCCCTAGTGTGAAGCAGCTCTGTGCAGCAGAACCGCCTGCTCTGACCGACTGTTCTATGTATCTCCGCACTGCCTAATATCATAGCCACCAGCCAGATAAGGCTGTGGAAATTGAGATGTGGCTAATACAACTGAGGAACTGGACTTTCAACTTTTTAAAAATGTAGTTAATTTAAATACAAAGAGCTACATGTGGCTGTGGGTACCGTATTGCACAGCACAGGCAGGGAGCGAAAGAAGCTCCAGGGACTGACAAGGGAATGAACGCCAGGGACCGGCTGCTGGGAAGACCCTCCAGAGTACCAGGCCTCTGAGTGGAGCTCTTAAAATGGGCTGCTTCATCACCGTATTTCAACAGCTGTGGCAAAATCCTTAAAGTCCCCATGTTGGTCACTTAAAGAAAGCAGTGCTCATTGCTTCCTTTACTAAATGATAGCTGAAACTTTTACAGAAAGCTTTGGTAACATTGGAGGCTCTCAAATAACTTACTTTTGCATATAGAAAGATTCTAGTTTTGTATAATCTTGGCCAAAGCCTTTTTGCATCATGAAATTTTGGATATCTTGATTTGATGCCCTTAAACAAAAAACAGTGATTAAAATTTCACTAATAGTTTGATCTACTCAATCTTAGTTAAAGCAGTATGTATCCCTAACAGTCATTGTGCAGAAACTAATACACCTTGTAGGGTGCATGTGCCAACTCCCCGCGATGAATGTCACTGCTATCTACTGCAAACATGCACTAATAAAAATAAAAAAGAATTATCTTGATTTTCATTACAACACATTTTTTCCAAAAGCTGATTTCCCATTAAAAAAAAGTCTTTCCCTAATCAAGCCCACATTACCATCTAAGGCTATTTGCAAACTCTAAGTTTTTTTGAAGAATCTCCATTTAATCATTACCCTGTTTCGCTAAAGTTGTTTTCACTTACTACGGTCTTTTTCTTAATCTCCTTTTTCTGCATCTTGAGTCTGCTTCTTAAGCTTTTACTTCATCTTCCTACCCAAACATATGTTCTACACGGGAGGGCTTGTGTTGCCCAACTGAAACTCCTGCAAGCTGAGTTGTTACCCCAATCTTCCCTCTTCCTGTGGAGTCCTCTACACCTACTTCAACTGCAACAGTTTAAAAGAAACAAGTGTTTTGGAATCATCCATCATACCAACAATTGAATTCCACTTCATCTCCTCCCAGATGAATGAACTGATCTGGAAACACTTCACTAATTTCTTTGAAAAGCTGAGTAAGGAACACATAGGTTGTATTTAGTATAGGGTTTATAGGCCCAAAACTTGTCTGGTATTGCCCTCTGTAACATGGAGTCAGGAGGTCTTTCTGACCTAGAAGAAGAAACAAAGATTTTTAGGAAAAGGTATTAATCACAAAGACCCAGCTGTACACAAATACCATAGATGGTATAACCCAAACCCCACTGGAGGTTAAAAACGTTCTAATCCTAAATCAAAAATGCACTCAAGACACCTAACCTACCAAGCAGCACAGCTCAGCACAGCACACTCTACAGCAGTGATGGCCAGTCTACGGACGTGTGCAGAGCGCACTGTATCGCCGAAAGGTTTGTCATCACTGCCATAGCAGGTGGGTTCACTCTTGTGATTGTGCAGCTGGCTGGCAGATGGGCCCCTGAAGGCCTTTTCTACTGAACGCATCTCACTGCCACGTCTCACTCACTAGCCTGGAAGAGCGCAGTGCAAAGTATGGCTTATATTGAGTGTGTGTCACTTTGACACCACCATAAAGTCAAAATCTTAGTGGGAGCACGTGGCGTGTGTCAGGACCGTCTGAGCTTTATTTTACTGAAGCAGTAAGAAACTGTATGCAGAAAAGATAGACAGACATGTGTACAAAGAGTCACTGTGGTAATTTCTTTCAAGTTGGTCCCAGCGTGAATTGTTTCCTGAACAAGTCTACTTCTGCTTCCTTTTTCATCCAGCCTCAGTACTTTATCCATGTCAAGTATTAGTGATTCCCAAATAGTCACTTTGCCCCAGCAACTTTGAGCTTCAACCCATTTTTCACATTCCTCCAGATGTGACCTAAGAAACCCCAAGGTCCCCCTTCCGAGCTCACTCTGCTGCTTCTACTGCGTTAAGGCACCACCCCCCTCCGGAGCTCCTCCTGGAGCCAGTGAGGTGCCATACATCAAAATGTCTCCTGGTGCTGGCCGTTGTTTTGCCTTCCTCTTATGCCCTTCTGGTCTGGACTTCAGCCTTTCCCCTTCTACCTGTCACTTCCACAAAAGTTTTCCCCAAACATGACTCCGATCGTGTGGACACTCCGCTCAGAACATGCCTGCTGTCCAGGGCGTCCTGATGAAGCCCAAGTTCCTCCCCCAAGTCCTCTCTACTCTGCTTTTCCAGATGTGCTTCTTACTGTCCCCATCTCTGCCATCAGTAGTCTTTACCTAGCAGTTGTAAAGGTCAGGTGCTACGCTGCATGTTTTACATTCATCATTTAATCCTCAGAAGAGGGGCTGGAGATTCAGCTCAGTGGTTAGAGTGCTTACCACAAGCAAGCACAAGGCCCTGAGTTCAATCCCCACCATCAAAAAAAAAAATAGTAATATTACACGGGGGCTACTATTAATAGGCCCATTTTATAGATGGGGAAACTGAAGGTGAAATATTAAAATAACTGGTTTCTAAATGGGAGAAGCAGGATCAAACCTAAGCAGTCTGACACCAGAGTCCAAGTTCTTGATCACTACTCAGCAGCGCCCCCTACTGTTCGCTACACTTTACTCGCACTGCTTACCTGTCACACCTCTCACCCACCACATTCCATTCCTTGTGCTAGCCCTCTATCAGAGACACGAATACATGCTTTGATCTCTCAGAAGCAGCATTTTAAGTGTTACCTCAGCCATGAAACTGTTTCTGAATTCTATTATTCTACGTGTTGCAATCACTTGTTTTTTCTTTTCTTTTTCCCCTGGCTTTTCTACTTTAGGCAGTACCGAGACCCAGGGACTTGTTCACGGTAGACACATAATAGTTAACTCAGTTACATCTGTCAGTAGTGCTACCAATGTGCAAGCCACAATTAAGGACAGTATGATGGGACGCCAGGCCACAAAACAAGGGACGCAGAAACAAATGTTCACTTCTTGCCACTTATAAAACACAAACTCCTTACCTTTTCCCCAAGACTGTGTATGTCCAGGGGTATCAAATTCAGGTATGACTCGTATCCCTCGTAGTCGGGCATATTCAGTCACCCTACGGACATCATTTGGTGTATAAACATGAGACAATGTATAGCTTCCCTGTAATATTCAAGGGGAAATACACAAAGTAGATTTGGTCCTGGAAATTGTTGGCAATTCTGTTTGTACTTTGATATCTGATAGGTAGCTTTCCTACTATTACAGTTATTAAGTAGTCCCTTGTGATGATTCACTTTAAAATAATACAGTGCCATACTTTCAGGAGTAGGAAACCTACAGAACACAAAAAACAAATTTCTGCTAAGCCACATATACCCGATAGACATTTTCTTGGAATGCTTTGGACTAACCCCAAATCCACTGACTCCTGTTTGAAGCGTGTCTACTAGCATGCTATTTTAACTTCATGGATGCATACAACAAAACAGAGGGAAAGTATCTGTCTCCAAAGGGAGATTTTTTTTTTAATTTTTATTTTTACCAAGAACATGCATTGGTACATTGTATACATAATGATCATAATCAACATGGTTATTTTGTACCTGTACATGATACATCTTGGTTTTCCCCCCTCTTCCCCCCTTACCCTCCCCTCCCTTCCGTTCACCCACCCCTCCCTATTTGCAACAAGTGTAGCTACACTTTACCATTTTTTCCCAAAGGGAGATTTTTAAAAGCACTGGCTTTGTCAATTTTAGAATCGAATTTTATCCATTATTACAAAGCATAGCTTTTGTATTTCATACTCACTTTAGTATCACCTTTTAAAACCCCCCCAAATTCTGAAAAATAGTATTGACTCTATGAGTGACCTGTTTTTAAAAAGTACCTCAAACTGGGCATGGTGGCACATGGCTGTAATCCCAGCATTCAAGAGGCTGAGGCAGGAGGATTGCCACAAGTTCAAGACCAACCTTGGCTACATGGTTCAAGGCCAGCCTGTTGCATAGCGAGACCCTGTCTCAAAAAATAATAAAATAGGGAGTACCCGAGTGTCACTTAAAAATTAGAATTCAGTATTAGTTGGAACTCCAGTTCCATTAACACGTTCACGACAGGGCCCATAATTTGTGTATCTTGCTACAGATCTAATCACTTTTATCAGCTGCCTGAGGGGACAGTCACACGTGTACTGCTGGTCATTCAAGACACCCAGCACCCTTCTCGAAGTGCAGACAAGAAATATAAACTCAGCTTCTGAAAACCAGTCTTCAGCCTCAGCCCCGCACTTCAAATTTGTATCTAATCAAGCCAGCGCTGAGACCCAGTTTACAGTAAATACAGGGCCGTCTAGCAGGACACGGGACTCCGTTTCTTGGACAGCAATAAATTACAAGGAGAGGAGAGGTGAGGCCCGCGCTCAGAGAGCGAAAGAGATGAGCAGACTTTAACTGGCCACAATGTACGGACCCTGTTTGTGCCCTAATGCAATTGTGCTTGAAGGAAAAAAAAAGAGGAAGACTGTAAATATGAAAGCTAATTTACTATCTACATTATTGTTAATTTTTTAGCTATAATAACGTGTTGTGGTTTCTTAAAAAAGCAAACAAGCAAGCAAGCATTGCCCAAGTGAGACGTGATGACGTGTGGGCTCTGACTGAAAGTAATGCAGCTGACGGGAGGCCAAAGCCCGCCGAGAACTGGATCCGGCGAAGCTGGGGACAGTACTTCACGTGGGCTTTCAGAGTGAAAAACAGTCATTGACACATTTCTGAACAATTCTGTTTAAAACAAAACCACCACTGACTACTTAATATCTTAACTATACCGTAGTAATTATTCATGTCATCTACATTAAGCTTAAACATTTTAAAGAAAGAAAAAAGAACAAACAAAATTTTAAACTGGGCGTGGTGGCATACACTTGTAATCCCAGCACTTGGGAAGCTGAGGCAGGAGGGTGGCTGCAAGTTCAAGGTCAGTTGGGACTACATAGTGAGTTCAAGGTCAGCCTGAACTACATAGCAAGACCCTGTCTCCAAAAAGCAAAAAAAGGTTTAAAAATTTTTAATTATACCACCCCTAGAGATTGTTTACGCTTTCAAAAACATCATATTTATAATTATTACAGGAGCATTTATAATAGTAACAGAAATATAAGTTTGTTTTGGGGCGCTGGGGATCGAACTCAGGGCCTTGTGCTTGCTTGCTAGGCAAAGAAATAGAAATTTTATGCTAAGCCGCCACCTAAAATTTTTTTTAACTATAAATATATAACTTGTATACTTAGATTCTATTCTTAAAAACCATTTAAGTTACAAACTTCTAAAGAAGCTTTACTGTGGATTTTTGTAGACCTTCAGTAACATGAATTACTCACTTTATTGCTTAACTCAGGAAAAGTGATGCTCTGATACGGGAAAGACTGATCGTCAACTATGTGCCAGTGCAGAACATTAAACTTATTAAAAGCCATGGCGTCCTGCAACCAAACAGATTCAAATTACACACCATAAACATCACACATACCTGTATTACGTATCTACGTTGGGATTGCTTCTCCTTGAGTCTGCTTTCTTTTAAAAGTTCTTCTCCAGGAAAGAAAGAATGTGGGAAGAGTATAAATTGTCCACTACACATGGCTTACATGGCATGCTCCTATCCCAAAGCCTACACAGATCGAATGTGTTCCAGACTGCTGGGGGTGGGGGCGTTTAGGAAATTCCCCACATGGAGGGGTCTGCCAGGAATGGAAAATAATTCTTAGCTGCTGTTGTATTTGGAAAAGGAACAGAGGGAAAATAGGCCATTGACTTAAATATCGAGGCTTAGAATTCCCACAGTTCTGAAATGTGACAATCCTTAGAAATGAAAAAAATTCCATTATGAACTTGATTTCTTTCAAAATCCCCAGGGAAATTTTTAGGCAAGTTGACACTGACTTAATGTATACCCTGGAGGAATAAACAATATTTTTATAAGATATAAACAGATTTGAAAACATAAAAAGTAATACGGAACTAGATTTGCCACACCAGATAATTGAAGCTTCAAGCCTCTTTTCCCCTTCATCAGGGCTGAGGGATTTGGCACATGCAATTAGGAAAGGAGGGACAAGGCAATGAATATAGTCAGGAAAACAGGAGGGTGTTCACTGTCAGAGAAGGGAGTTACGGATGCGAGGTAGTAACTGAATTGAGTGGATTAGTACAGACTGGTGGTTTTTAATATAGACCAGAGGAAGCCAGATGTGGCACACACCCATAATCCTAGCACTCAGGAGGCTGAGGCTAGTTTAGGCTACAATGGTAAGTTCAAGACCATCCTGAACTATATAGTGAGACCCTGTCTCAAAAAACACAGAAAATACATAGTTAGATGGACAGATACACATATATACGCGCGTGTGCATGCGCACACGCGCGCGCGCGCACACACACACACACACACACACACCAGAGGTTGGCAAACTTTATATAAAACGCCAGATAGGAGACATTTCAGATTTCAAGTCACAAAATTTGTTACAGTTATGCCACTCTGCAGCTTTAGAGTAATATGGTATATAAACCCATGTATGTGGCTCTATTCTAATAAAGTTATTTGCAAAGGGAGCTGCTTGTGATATGATATATATATTTTTTGGTTTTTGTGCTAAGTTCCTGGTTCCCAGTTCCTAACTCCCTCCCCAAGGCAGGCTGTAGAAACCAGAATTTCTCTTCCCCAAGGTGGGTCATAGAGACTCCAGCCTTAACCACCTTCCTGTCCTGGAGCTGGCCCCGAACAAATTCTCTCCCGGGCCCTTGGCCAAGAGTAGTCACAGACCCTCCTCCTTCCAGGGTCCTGCCCACACCCGAGGGAGGGGTGCTGCACGGACAGGCCAAGTGAGTGCTGAGGTAGGCCTGAGGCAGGCCTACAGGGTTCCCCACCCAGGCTGCCCGATCTGCCATGCGAGCTGCCATGCGCCAGTCAGGCCTCACTGGTGAAGTCTCCACCTAAACTCCAAGGGCAAAAACAAAACAAAACACACAAAAAAACCCCGCAGGGCAGGGTTCAGAGAGCTTCGGCATAGCTGCGCAAGAGTAGGCCCCTGGAGTCCCAAGAGGACTGGGAGACCCCACCCTTTCACCCACACCTCACCATGTGTATCTCTTCATCCGTATATCCTTTACAATATCCTTTGTAATAACCTGGGAAATGTGCTTCCCCGAGTTCTCAAATGCAAGGAGAGGTTTATGGGAACAAGGACTTGTAAGCACAGGCAAAGCACCCTGGGCTTGTGACTGGCAGCTAAGTTCAGGGGACTGAGCCCTCGGTCTGTGGCATCTGCCACTACATCCAGGTAGGCAGGGTCAGAATGAGCTGGTGTCCACTACAGAATGATCACTTGCTGGTTGAGAGAAACCCTCACATCTTCTGGGGTCACAGAAGTCTTCTGCGTTGCTTGTGGTATGAGATCAGAGGACGAACACGTTTTTCCTGACATGAAGTGATGAAACGGATTTGGCTCTGGGACTATAGTTTGCCAAGCCCTGATACAGGAAGCTAAGCAGGGAAGATGGGTGTGTGTGTGTTCACAGAAATGTGTGTACAAACATACAGACACGTGTATACCTTCTAGCTCTGTCTGCTGGGCCTGGCAGAGGTGATACCCCAGTGGTAATGCGCACACCTACAGCTCAAATTTGGGTTTCAGAGTATCATTCACTACTGGAAGGGTTTCTACAAGAAAAGCCTGAATCCAGACCTGGATGTGTCACATGCCAACAAGAAAGGCAGGACTCGAGACGAAGGGGGACAGGCCAAAGGATTCAAGAGCCAGCCTGGAGGGCTCACACCGGCCAAAGCCCGATGATTTGGCGACTTAAATAGGCTGTAACAGATCGCAACACACTGAATGAAACAGTTATCCATAATGATAAAAAGAATATCAGTGAAAAAGCAGGAAATGATCTATCCTAACATGCCAACTAATACGTGACAGAAGAAATGATGGAATTAGGAAAAAATCATGTGGCAGCTACCTTAATTATAACTGATTTAGGCAAGAAGTAGCTGTGGCTGCTAAACTAGTGGGTGAACACTGGGTGAAGAGTGGAGATTTTATGTAGTCTCAAAATTGCTCTTCATAAGACACCTTGTTAACAAGCGCAAAGCACTTTCCAATGAACTTGACAGCGCAGAAATGCGGCAGGTGACACTCAGCCAAGTGGGCAGGGTGCACACTGCCGGTGCAGGAGGCAGGCGCCGTGCCACTTGCCCTGACACACACCAGAAGGTGTGGCCTACTCACGATGCAGAAGTGACTCTGATCAGCCAAGAACTGGTCCTACACAGTGACTTGCCTGTACTCTTCAGAATGCCACCGTGTCCTAAGACAAGGGGTCAGATCGAGGCTGAAGGGAACCCAGGAGACAGAAATAAGTGTAGCACCCGATGCAGGACTGGACCCAACCTAGAGGGCCCCTTAGGGAACAGCTGATGAAATCTGATGGGCCTGGACATTACATGGGAGTACTGAGCCGTCCTGATTTTGGTTTTTAGGTTGAAGCTATCTGGAGTCATGTCTTTTTCGAGAAGACTCAGACGGAAATATTAGGGGTATTCTCATAAGTGCCCATGTGTTTCTTAAAGAGGTAGAATAAGTCAGATATAATAAATTTTTAATTAAATATTTAAAAATTTTAAATTGGGGTGTCTGGTAAAGAACATATGAAAGTTCTTCGTACCCTTCCATACAAATTTGTACTCTTCTACACAAATTTAAAAATCAGGACAGGGAGTGTGGCTCTGTGGTAGAGGGCTTGCCTAGCAAGTTCAATCCCTGGCACCTCAAAAACAAATAAAATTATTTTGAAAGAAAAAACTTCCAAAGGTACAGAAATTGAAATCACCTATACTGTCCCAAGAGGAGAGTTCAGAAACTGATTTCTGTCTTTATGGCAATTCCAGCACTACATCATTTTCAAATCAGGAGGAAATTATAAGCAAATATAAAAGTATCAGTAACACAATCTACAGACAAATACAACACTGAAGAGTTCTCACACCAACAAGGTACGAAGATTCTAGAAGATGAAGTTGACACAGTGACTGTAAGCCTCTCTTACTTATTAACTATTTGTAATTTGTACAAATTTTCATTAAAAAATACAAAAGGCTAATGAAAGAAGCTTAGGGTTGCTTGGTGGGTGATGGTGGGGAGGAACCAATAAAAAGTCCTTAGGAAAGGGGCTGGGAAGTTAGCTCAGTGGTAAAGCGCTTGCCTTGCAAGCACAAGACCCTGAGTTTGATCCCCAGCACCAAAAAAAAAAAAAAAAAAAAAAGTTCTTAGGCAAATAGTTTTCAGCCCTCTTTGCAACTTCTTCCACCCTGGGGTGGCTATGCCTTGGGAACATTTCCCTAGGTATAAAGCAGCTCCAGACCCCTTTCTATGCCACTTTTTAAAAAAGTGGAGGTCACAAAATTGAAGGATACTAGCTATGTATTTCAAATCAAACATCTAAACACGTTTTTTGACAAAGAGAAGGACACGGGGCCAACAGCAGCATGAAAACTCATTCTCTAACAGCCTCGGCGAAACACGCATATGGTCCTTCCCACGGGTGATCCCTCCTTCGCAGCTCAGGAAACACACGTCCCGGGGGCAGGGAGAGGTAGACAGCCACGCGCTCACACTCAGTTCCAGAAAGCAAATCCACCCACTCCAACCTACGCAACAGCCACATAACCAGCACAAAGCAAGGCCGACACGGCCAACGACTACCTACCAGAGTTTTAAGAATACTCGTAAGTGGCAAGTAGTGTCTGGATGTATCAATTAAAATTCCTCTGTGAGGAAACCTTGGAAAATCAGTAACGCTGGATTCATTGACGGTAAACTGTAAGACAAAATTTTGATTTAGTTTTAACATTTTCTCTTGACTCAAGTTCAGTGAAGATTATAACTGTCTCTACGAGAATTGCTTAAAAGATTTGAGCCAGGCTGGGGATTTAGCTTAGTGCTTAGAGTGCCTGCCTTGCAAGCACAAGGCCTGAGTTCAAGCCCCAGCGCCAAAAAAAAAAAAAAAAAGATTTGAGCAATAAAAAAGCATGAAATTTACATTTACCAGTGAAGATAAATATTTAGGGCAAAGAAACTTTCAGGAAGCGGTAGCTAAGCAGGTTACATTTTTGTAACAGCAATATGTCTAATGAATTTTAGTAACATAATAATTATACTTACAGTCCCATAAGAATCTTGATAAACCAACTGGCTAAAGGTCTCTAAACCTGAAGAGGGTAAAATTTATTCCATTAATTTATAAAACCACAAATGGAGACAATAAAAAAACTGTTATTTACAGTGGCAAAGACTATTTCTTGAACATTTTTTGCTCAAATGGATTATTCCTTGATACACTAGAATACATGTTAATTCTTATAACTGGCCTTGACTTTATTAAATTCATCATTCTAGTTGATCACAATAACAGGAAGGGAAAATTTTTACCCAGAGAATAGTTCAAGCTGGGCATGGTGGTACACGCCTATAATCCCAGCACTCAGGAGGCTGAGGCAGGAGGATTGCTGCTAGTTCGAGGTCAATGTGGGCTACACATGAGTTCAAGGCCAACCTGAACTACAGAAAGACTCTTCCTCAAGCAAAAAAAAAAAAAAAAGTTCCAAGTCATTTTTGCTATGCCTTCCTCCCTCCCCACCCTCCTCAAATATAGGCTCACACTGGGAATAAAGTTCTTTTAGGTGACAACACACTCAGCTAAGAAACAACAGAACCGCATGGAACTTACCTCGCAGTGCTCCCCAGACTTTGTTGGCTTTGAGGGAAGCCACTGGCTCTTTCACAGTTAAAGTATCTGTAGGGGGAAGCACTTTTGTTAATCCCTCCATTGCACACAACCGATACCCTACACACGTCCTCAGTATCCTGGATCCTTCTTTTCTCAGCCCCAGACCCGCTTCTCAAACGCCTCCTGCACATCTCCGCTTAGGTCTCCTGCAGATTCCTTCAACTCGGCCCTCCTTCCTCTCCACGCACTTCCACCTGCCCGGTCCTTGAGCTGCTCAAGCCAAGGACTCACCTGCCACCTCCATGACGTCTCATTTCCCCGTCAGGGCGCTCTCCAGCTGCGTCTCCACAGAGTGAGGTCCAAGATTTTAGGTCAGAAATGCAGACATCCCCGGTACCCACAATGCTCTGGTTGCTCAGAACGGACTCCCCTTGAGGCCAGAGGGTCACTCCTTTCTCTTCGGTTTTTGCCGTGTGCTTGGGACCCACCTTCCCTCAACAGCTTCTGAAATCTGCTTTACAACTTGCTCTCTAGCTCTTTTTACTTTAATTCAGCTTTGTCCCACTCGCTACAAAGTTCACATCCATCAAGAATGGGGCCCCTGTTGACTGCTCCTGGGCCTAGCGGGGCTCAAACTCATACAATCAGGATAAGACAAACGAGTAATAGTCAATCTAGGGTTTTAAACCGGTCCGGGGCCTCGTCAGCCACAGGTCGAGGACAGCCGTGAAGACTCAAATAAAGCTGAAGAACACAACAGACACAGACTTTGCCACAGTGAAGACACCGGAGGGCCGCAGATGATGATTTCACACTGCATCCTCGGGACTCCACAGCACCCACACTGCTGTCAGTCGCCAGCAGCTGCGTGGAGGGAGCGAGCTGTGGCAGCCATGTGACTCTCAGCTGACAGCCTCCTGACAGAGCAGCTACAGGCCGGGCTAAGAATTACTTTACAGTCTTGTGTGTCACAGCTACAAGTGCAATCCTGTCCCCTCTCCACTGATAACCATTTCTTTACTGACTACCTAGACCTCGCTGTTCCATTGGTCACTGGTTACTTTTTCCCTTTCTCTTATTTTTCTTTTTTTTCTTCCCCCAGTGCCAGGCATTGAACGTAGGACCTCGCTTGCTAGCAAGTGCCCCACTGCTAAGCCATTCCCGGAGCTCTCAAAAAACAGCTGGGTGGAGAAAGCAGTCCTGGGGATTGAACCCCCAGGGTCTCGGAGAAGCACTCTACTACTGAGCCATATTCCCAGCCCCACTGCTCACTGTTTAAAAAAACACTGTTTTGCCACATTGTAACTTGGCTCTCACCCAGAAATAGTACTAAGAGCCACCTAAAAACACCAAGTGGCTGGATGTACTTGATGCCAATTATTTTCCAAAAGCTGAGAGCTGGCTTACAGCCAAAGGACTATAATTCTAATGCAAGTCACTGGAAATTGTATCTAGCAATGAGGAGATGTGGTTTCCTAAATATACACATATGCAGATAGTGTACAGAATTTCAATTTTTATTTCAAAACCGAATTATTAATGTTAACAACAATCACCCCCCTGGTGGGGGACAGGAGTGGCTTCTCTTTTTTCAGATATCCCCTTCTGTTCCTTTTCGGTTTTTTTTTTTTTTTGGGGTGCTGGGGATCAAACTTGGGTCCTTGTGCTTGCAAGGCAAGCACTTTAACCACTGAGCTAAATCCCCAGCTTTCTGTTCCTTTTTGTACAAATATTTCTGCTTTGCAAAGTGCATATACAAATAACACATCAACATGTTTGCTAAAAATAATTTAAAAGGCTAAAATCCACTTTGAGAGGCCCACCCAGCTCCTTCTATCTTCCTCAAAGGAAACATGGATTAGTTCTTTTTCCTGGACACATGCACACACCGATGCAAGAAAATGGAGCGTTACTCTACGTGTGAGTGCCTCTGTGTTGATATGTAAATGGTACCCTCCTCCACACACGCCTTTGTTTTACTCAGCCGCTGTGCCTGTCCTCTAGACCACTCGTTTCTTTATTCCTTTTTTTTTTTGTGCTGGGGATCGAACTCAGGGCCTTGTACTTACAGGGCAGGCACTTGTTTCTTTATTTCCAACTGCTGTATAGTACTCTTGGTACGGCCAGACTCCATACATGTAGCCTTCCTCTACTGACGAACATTTAGTTTTGTTTCTAATGCTTCATTATTACAGGTAAACCACGTCCTTGACATACACAGCTATCTCCTTACAGGAGAAATGAATCCGTCTCTGACTCCCAGCATATACCAATTTTTGTTTTGTTTTGTTTTTTAAAGCCTTGCCAGGAATCAGTCCCAGGGCTCTGCACATGCTAGGCAAGCAACCTACCACTGAGCTACATCGCCAGCCCCCCAATAGATGATTCACTGCCACTTGTCAGGAAGCTTCCCTGCGAGGACGGAGGGTCTGCGGTGGTGACGGGGACAAGCTGTGACTCTCCAGCCTCGATGCATTCCATTTTCTAGACTTCACCACGCGTCGTCTGCACTGCTGATACAAATCCATCTCGAGTGAGATGGCAAAACCCCCTTCTCTAGCCTCTGAGACCCCAACAGCCACTGAAATCACACGGCTGATGTTTGTAAATGACCCTACTTTTCCCCTAATGACAGCTATGGAACTGAAAAGAAAGGAAGCTAGTTTTCAAAGGGACGTATTTAAAAATTTCATCTACAGCAGGCGGATGAAGATTTAACTGTCTGAGGAGGCAGGCTGAGGACAAGGGGTCCCTCTTTTCTATAAACATGAGGCATTCTGTCTTTACGTCCCACTCCCAACGCTGCTCTCTCCCGCAACTAGCCTGCATCACACAGGTCCTCACACAGATCTCCCCTGAGTCCCTGGTGCAGCCCCGCACCGTCCCGCCAGCACACCCTACAGAAAGCTGCGAGGGAAAAGTCCCAGAGTATTCTGTTTCGGGCCACAGCAAACAGCCCAGACAGCTAAATGTTGACTACACCTCGTCAGATAAAACAGCAAGTCTCCTCCGATTCCCAGCTCTGCACCGCCTTCCTGTAAAATGACTGTAGAGTCTAAGCAGAGATGATGGCTACAAGCACAGATTTGTCTTCAAAGAAAAAACTTAAGAAATTCCCTAGATGTCCAAAAATGAGATTCACCAAGCAAGTTCTACCATACACTGGGAGAACACTATTGAGCCATTAAAAATGATGTCACAAAAGCATATTTGAATATTTAATGAAATTCATAAATATTCACGATGTACTGTAATGCGAAAGAGCAAAATACAAAAATACAATAGCAAAAATTTTTAAAAGCAGAATCCACATGTACAAAATTTCTCCCATTTTCAAGTCACTGTTTATATATATATATTTTTTTTTTTTTTTTGGTGCTGGGGATCGAACTCAGGGCCTTGTGCTTGCAAGTCAAGCACTTTAACCACTGAGCTAAATCCCCAGCATAATTATTTCTCTATAAAACATGTTAAAATATTTTGTGCGCAAAAATTTACATATTATATAGAGTTGAAATAACAGTAGTTACTGAGTGCTAGACTGTAAGTGATTTACTTCTTTTTCTACACTTAGTGTACTTACAAACTTTCTACAGTGAAAATGTACTTTTATAGCAGGTACTTACAGGACTCGTCTGAAGACATACTGGGGAAAGAATTACACTCCGACTCAAGGGTGATTGTGACAAGAAGCTGCTGTAACTGGCCGCCAGCTGGAAAGTTAGCCGGGCCTTGGCACTTCTTGTAGGAATCAAAAATATAGTCATAATACCTGTGGGAGAAATAAATTTATATGAAATTAGTAAGCACTTTAGCCCAATTTTAAACATATATATGCTAGTGGACATTGTAGTCAACCCCAAATCCATACTACCCACTCTTAGTCCAACTAGTGAGTCTCACTCCAAGCCGTACCTTACAATCGCTTGGGGAGCCTTCTGAGAACCCTCATGTCTAGACCTTCAGAATTAGGATTTCTGACCGGGGTGTTCTGAGCATGGGAATTTTGAAAGCTCCCCCATACTTCCAAGTAACTGTTTTGAAGTCCCTGCTAAGAACCAGCGATCAAATCCATCACAGTACTCCATCATGGTAATCTATCGTTTCGGGGTATGAAAACCAATTCTGCCTGGCGGTGAGGCCTGTGTGTCAGCAAGTTCCTTTCCTGAGCAAACCACAAGAAAACTTTGTTCCTCTGTACGTGACACCCAGATCAGTTGCAGCTGCACTGAAGCCGGCAGAGCACAGCTGGAAAGAACACGGACCCCTGAGTGCAGTCCAACGAGTAGCTCTAACTCCTTCCTGATGCTCGGATTTGGTAAGTATTTCTTACTGCTTAAGCCTGATCAAGTCGGGGTTCCTGTTACCTTCCAACAAAAGCAACTTCACTGATACATAAACACGCAAACACACTGTTCCAGTCAGTGTCTAGATGTCCCCCCAAAGCCTCATGCAGTCATAGGTGGGGCTTTTTCAGAGGTGGCTGACTCTTGTGTGATTACTAAATCAGTCTGATTGGTTTGGCACAGTTCTACTGGGATAAAGGATGTGATGCTAGGACGAAGGGTGCGAGGATGAAGGGTGGGAGTGCTAACCCCCCTAAGGCCAGGTAGCCTGGAGATGTAAGGGGCAAAAAGAGGTTTGTCTATCCCTCTTGCTTGCCTTGCTGCCTTCTGTCTGTCTGCCGTGCCACCCTGCCTTGCATGCATCTGACTGTGGACTGAAACCTCTACAAACTGCAAGCTAAATAGATCTTTCCTCGCTTAACTTTGGGTGTCGGGTTTTGTCCTAGCAACGAGAAAAAAGCAACTAAGACACACACGTGCCTGCACACATACACACGCTCGCCAGCCCAGAGAATTCTCACCACAGTCTTTAAAATGTGTACTGTATTTTGTTGGGACCCAAATATCAGAGAAATAGTAAATACAAACTTAAAGTGCTACAGAACAAAGATTGTTTTAATATTTGATAGTTTTGTTGTTTTTGTGGTGATTGGGATCGAACCAGGACCCGGAGCATACTAGACAAGCAGTCTATCACTGTTATGTAGCCCCAGCCCTATTCTGTAATTTTCACAAGCTAGATTTTTGTATATATTACTTATACGTAAGAACACCTTGTGCATTTCCAGAGAAGTAAGGAGGGAGCCAAGCATGGTGACTCGCATTTGTAATCCCAACACTGGGAGGTGGAGGCTGG
>PVJO010023253.1:0-26459 GCA_004026905.1 Hystrix cristata | reverse complement strand
TTTCCCCTTTCTGAAGCCACTCTTGATTCACCAGCTTTCTTTCATAGCAGTTTGGAGTACCTTTGTGTGTGTGTGTGTGTGTGTGTGTGTGTGTGTGTGAGAGAGAGAGAGAGAGAGAGAGAGAGAGATTTTACTGCTACCATTAAAATGTCAGCTCTCTGAGGACAGGGACTGGTTTGTCCTATTACTGTATTTTTGTTTTTCATTTGCACCGTAGTGAAGTTATTACAGCTTTAGTGACTGCCTGCCTTTTCATGGGTGAAGTGGACAGATATTGATGGAAGGAGATCAGTAATACTCCCTTGTGCTGTAGGATTTGGGGAGGGCGCCACAAACAGAGGGAAGCCAGAGGAGAAAGTCGATAATTCTCCTTGGGACTTGGAAGGGACTGAAATAGAAGCCATCATTTTGACAGATGTAGGAAGATTTGCTTAGCATTGACTGGGAAGAGAATTAGAGAATTTCACTCAGCACAATTTAGGTAAATCTCTGAATTAGGAAAGGTAATGGGTCTTTCAATAAGCAATGAGTTAAACTGAGATTCCAGCTTTAAGTTTAACAGCTACATAAAAGAAAGTGGAAGAAGTTGGGTCTTTGGAGGTATCTTGAATGTTCTGATTGTGTCTAGATGTCCCCCCAAAGCCTCATGTGATCACAGGTGGGTGTTTTCAGAGGTGGCTGGATCTAGAGTATGTGATGACTAAGTTAGTCCACTCATCGGTTTGGCATAGTTCTGCAGGGATGAAGGATGTGATACTCAGGGCCTTGCTGTCATCAGGGATGGCTGCTGTTTGCTTCGGGGGAGCTCCAGCCTTCATCTCTGCTGTGAGTGTCATACCCTTGCTCCAGTATAGAATTCTTCAGCCTTTCAGTGCGGACACGGATGTACCTGGGACATTGCCGTGGGCTCCCAGCCATGGATTGCATCTTTCTCATCTCCAGGGCATAGATACTATGATTAAGGGTGCTAGGATTAGGTTGTATTAAGGCTACCCTAAGGGCGGGTAGCCTGGTTAAGATATAAGAGACAGAAAGAGGCTTATCTACTGCTTGCTTGCCTTGCTGCCCTCTGCCTGCTGTGAGCAGTTTCTCTTTTGCAATGCCCCTCTGCTGTGCTGCCCTGCCTTGGAGACAGCCAACTATGAACTGAAACCTCTACAAACTGTAAGCCAAACACTTTTCCCCTGGGTATTTTCTCTCAGCAGTGAGAGACAAGTAACTGAGACAGAAATTGGTACCGGAGAAATGGGGTCCTTGCTGTGATATTGCCTGGCCATGTGGCTGGCTTATAAGAGCCTTTGGAATTAATTTGGAAAGGTTTTGAGAGGCTGGCTGAAGAGACAGCCCTGGACTGCTCTAAACTTATTATATGGGAGACTCTGGTCAGAGCCTGGAAAACCAGAGAAACTGATGGAAACGCTGACGGTTAGGATGAGGCTTGGGCGGCCTCTGTTGACAAAGACTGCATTGGCTGCTGGATCCCAGGCGGTATGTGTGTGCTGTGCAGAGGTTGGTCTGCATGTTGCTTGTGTTGGGAGATACTGCCTGGGCGGCAGGAAAATTTCAGTGCAGTCTGGTGTTGGGACAGCAGCATAGTTACTGTCGAGGGCTTTTGGCTGGATCTATGTTGGAAATCTGGAGGCGAGAGCCAGCAGAGTTACTTGATGCATTTGGCCAGAGGAGAACTTGGACCGCAAGGATGAACAGAGGAGAACGTGGTTGTGGAGAAGAAACAGGACAATGGAAAAATGACCTGAGGCCTTTTACCAGACAAGAAGAGCGGCTGGGGATTTAGCTGAGAGGTTAGAGTGCTTGCCCAGCAAGCACAAGGCCCTGAGTTTGATCCCTGGCACAAAAAAAAAAAAAAAAAAAAAACAAAAAAAAGAAGGCAAGTGTGTGTTTAGGGTGCAAGAGACCCTTTGGGGCGTTTCTTGCTGTTGCTGTGATCTGTTGTTAAAGTTAATGGAAACTAAAGCGTTTTAAAATTTGAAGCCATATTTTTTTTCATGTGGATGCACTCTCTTGCTACATTGTACTTCGTAAACAAATTTCTGTTTTAGAGCAAGCAAGAGACAGAATAGAATTGTTGTATATTTGTACGTATAGTTGTAGTTTGTGGACACAGGTTTGTAATCAGTTTTGACAATCTTTTGAGTATTTTCTGATGTGGGAATGAGTGCGCTAATTGTGTTGTTAATGTAAATCTGAATAGATGAAGATATGTTAACTCTTCACAAATCTGCCACTGGAGACTGTGGTTTAAAGAAATGTGTCTGGTTATCAAGTTGATCAGGGGTGGATTGTGGTGGACTAACTGTGGTCAATTTGAGCAGGAACGCCCAGCTGGACTGAGTTGGTGTGCGTCTGGATGTAGATCCACCTGCAGATTGTTGCCAACACAACACAAAGGAGAGCGGGAGCAGAAGATGGTGGCGGCTCTTTCCCACGAGAAGCTCTGTTGTGGCTGGTTTCTCTGAATGGACTCAGCTGTTCTCATCACAGGAGGAGCTCGGGGCCTTGCTGTCCTTGAAGATGGCTGCTGATTGCTTGGGGGTGCTCTGGTCTTCATCTCCTCTGTGGGCGTCATACCTGCCTTCCAGTATAGATTTCTTCAGCCTTTTAGTGCAGACACGGATGTACATGGGTCATTGCTCTGGGCTCCCAGCCCTTGATTAGATCTTTCAGGTCTCCAGTGTGTAGATAGATGTTCTGCGCTCTTCCCGTATTTGGCGTGTGTGTGTGAATGTTGTAACTTGTAAATGTCCTATATTAAATCTGCTCTCTTGCAAACCACTGACTCTAGAAAAGTAACTAAAACAGAAATTTGGAGTTCGATTTTGAAGGGGTCTTAAAGCTTACTGTGTTGAATCAGCTTTGTGTTTTACAAATGTATTTTGACAACTGTGTGCAAAGTGAATTGGAGGAAGGCATGAACCAAATGAGGAAGACCAGCACTGGGTTTGTTCAGCATACCTTGTAAGCAAGGATGACACTGTGTGCTCTGCACGGAAATGAGTGGGCATAGTCGGGGCTGGTTTACAGTAAAGAGTGTGTGAGAGACCTTTTGTGATTTGTTTCAGTAAGCTGACTAGGGTTGTTATTTTGCCGCTCCTCGATAAGGGGGTTGAGGATTCAAGCTCCTTCCAGCTCAGTACCCTGCTGTATTCAGGGTGTGTCCTTAGTCTTCATGATCTAAAGTGATGATTAATGCTTTAGTCCCAGTATTTGCTCCAGAGAGCAGGGAGGAGAGTCCAAAGGAGGGTGATGGTGGTGATGCTGAACGTGTTCAGGCAAATTGTCTTTCTAAATTATTATGGTTAAAAAACACCTAACAAAGAACTTGCCATCTTAAGCCTTTGTACGAGTACAGTAGTGTTAAGTATATCTTCGTTGTTGTTCAGCAAAACTCTAAAATGTTTCCGTTTTGCAAAACTGAACTTCTATACTCATTCCCCTTTGTCTGCTGCCCTTAACTCCTTTTGGCGGTATCTTATACTTTTCAGTGTGTAAGTCTTTTGCGTGCTTGGATAACTTTATTCCTAAACATTTTACTCTTTTGGAGGCTATTAGGAATGTAATTGTTTTCTTAATTTCATGTAGAAACACAATGATTTGCGAATGTTGATTTTGTGTCCCGTACTTGACAACTCTGAATTCACTTATTTGCTCTCTCAGTTTTTGTGTTTGTGAAATCATTGGATACTCTACAGGAAAGATCATGCCATCTGTGAACAGAGATAGTTTTACTTCTTCCTTTCATTTTAGTTATTTTTCTTGCCTAATTGCTAAGTCTAGGACTTCCTGTACTCGCCTGAGTAGAAATAGGAAGAACAGGCAACTTTTCCTTCTTACTTGTTTTACAGAAAACACTTTCACTTTTCACTGTTGAAGGTGATGATAGCTGTGGGACCTTCACGTATTGTCCTTACTATGTTGACATACTTGCCTCCTTTTCCTAATTTGATGAGTTGTTTTTTAATCGTGAATGGGTGTTAAGTTTTCTCAAATTCTTTCTTGGCATCAGTTGAGGTGATAATGTGGGTTTTGTTCATCATGTTTTTAATGCTGCCTGTTACATTGGTTGATTTTCTTATGTTGAACCACCCATGTCTCTTGGAGATAAATCCTACTTCATTGTAGTTCATAGACTTTTTAATGTGCTGTTAAATTCTCTTTGTTAAAATTTTGTTACTGATTTTTGCATCAGTACTTACTAGTGTATTAACCCGTAGTTTTCTTGAAGTGTCCTGTCTAGTTTCTGTATTAGGATAATTCACGATTCATAAGCTGGGATTGGCAGTGTTTCCACATTTTTAATATTTTTGGAAGTGTTTGAGAGGTATTGCTGTTGATTCTTCTTTAAATGTTTGGTACAGTTGCCCAGTGAAGCCATTTGATCCTGGAATTTTCTTCGTTGGCAGATTTTTGATTATTGACACGATATCTTTACTAGCTATAGGGCTGTTTAGATAGTTTGTCACATTGCATTCTTGTTAAATTGCATATTGCTGAGACTTTATCACTTTCTTTTAGGCTATTTAATATGTTGGTAGGTAATTATTCGTAGCAGTCTGTTATGACTCTTTATTTCCATCACATCATTTGGAATGTCCCTTCTCATCTGATTTTTGTTATTTGAGTCTTTAAGTCAAAGATTTGTCAATTTTGTTACTATGGAAAACTTGCCTCTTTCTTTGTTGATTGTTCGCTATAGTTTTTCTATTCTCTATTTCATTTATTTCTGCTGTATCCTTATTATTTTCCCCCTGTTAACTTCGAATAGTTTGTTTGTTTTCTGGTTACTTGTAGTATACAGTTAGGTTGTTGGTTTGAGATCTTTCTACTGTTGCATGGAAGCATTTATTGCTATAAACTTCTCGGTACCATCTTGATCCCAGCAGTTTTGATATATTGTGTTTTCATTTTCTTTTGTTACAAGACACTCTCTAATTTCTTTTGTGACAACTTCTTAGACTCGTTTGTTGAAGAGTGTGTTAATTTCTACATATTTGTTAATGTTCCAATTTCTCTTTTACTGCTCATTTCTAGTTTCATTCTATTTGGGTTGGACAGGATACTCAGTATTGTTTCAACCATCTTAAATTTGTTAGGATGTGTTCTGTGGCTGATGATGTCATCTATATTGAAGAATGCTCTGTGTGTGCAAGCGAACATGTATTCTGCTATTGTGTGGAATGCTCTGCATAGATCTGTCTGGCCCAGTTATTCTCGTAGCATTTGGAACTTGTGATTCCATAATGATCTTGTCTCTGCTTGTTCATAAGTTGTCTCTTAGGAGTTGGAAGAAGCTCTTTGCAGTACTTTGACTTACTCTCCTTGACGTCCTCAGGTCATGCTTATCTGCAAAGAATGTTGCACCTCTCCCAAATCTGTATGCACACTTGGAGATATAGGTATATTACTTTGTGAAATGGAGGCTAGGTACTGGAAGACCAACAGAAAATGCCTAAAATATTAGATCAGAATCTCATATTTTTCAGGTACCAAAACTGTATTCCATCACATCTTGATTCTGATGAGGCATCTCATTTTATTGATGGAGGAAACTCTGAAGCTCTCCCTTGTGTGCCTGTGATATATGAGCTTTTACCATCTCATTTATGAAGGTACAATAGATAGATAATTCTTACCTTATTATGTATTCTCCAAGAAGCACAGTAAAAATAAAATGAAGCTTTAAAAGTTTAAAATGATACTTCGGGGACTCCAAGATGAAAAAGATATACAATGCCAAATTACTTCCACCCATGTTGTTACATATCCTATTAACAGTATGCACAAGAGATAGTTCTAGTTCTAGATTTTACCACCCCATTTCATAATTTTTACTTGTGACTACCAGAGAATATGAAATAGGAAGATGGTCTGTAGGGAGACATTATGCATTTATGTCATTGAATTTCACCACTGAAAATTGTGCTTATTAATCATTTCTCCATCATGTTAAATTGATAACAGGTAAAATTGAAACAAAGTTTAGTAAGATAATTTTGTAATTGGGTTTCTAACTTAAAATATGAATTTCAGATTGGGGGTTTGATGATTCCAGGCAATTTATATTAATTTCTACTTATGTGCGCATTCATTTTGGAAGAAATATTGTGAATAAAACCATGAAGATACAAGGAGTTTCTGATCACAGTGGAGGACTGGGATAAAACTTAAATTGAAAGGCTCTCTGGCTCCAGGCTATGAGATCATTTTTAAATTATCTTATTTATTCATTCAAACATTGTGAATTTGGCCAGAATTAATGAAGGCAGAAAATGAGCTTTTGAGAAGTTACGATATGAGAAGTGGACCCTGCTTTTCTTACCAGTGTATCTAGGTTTTCACAGTCTGCCATGCAGGTCTCGGGCGCTCTGGGCAGATCTCTTCCAGATTAGTGTAGGATGTAGTCGTGGGTGTGAGGAGAGAGGTAAGTAGACTTTCTGTGGGCCTGACTTGTGGATATGAGTTCTTCATCCGCAGAATTTGGCCTTGATAGTTTTACATATGGAACTCCTGCATTAGACAACACTGGTTGTCTGTAACACAGACCGGCCACTGCACTAAATTATTCTTCTTTTAACTTTGTTCTGACGGAAGATTACATTTTACAAGTCATTTAATTAAAGTCTAGTTCTTCCTCATCTCTCCCCTTCCCACCAACTCTTGCAAACCTAAAATTTAATGAGTTACTCCTATATTCAAACTCTGTGTCTGGTGAAGGGAGATTCATCTTTACACAGATGAATAATTCAGAAGCTAGAATTGCCCTGAGATTGGTTTACAAAGTGAAGACGCCAACCCTGGATTGAAATTTCTAAGGCAGCTAAGATGTTTGTGCTGTTTCTTCTATCAGAAATGAGGTTGGGTTTCAGTGCTCAGTTGTGAACACACTGTTGGAAACAAACAAAAAAAAAAAATTGGGATGCTAGTACCAACACATCATCTACTGCAGATATGTCCCCTTCCGCGAAAAGAGGTGGAGTCCTCACCCTCTGAGGTAGTGGGGCTCATTACCCATCACATCTCTCTTTACCTTTTCAGAAAACAGAGTTGTTTCCAAAATAATATACTTCCTCTATAATTAAGTGGAGAAAGCAGCTATTTTCTGTTTTTGACTAGTGATATTGTCCCCAGAAATCCCATTTTTGTTACAGTCACTTTGGATGTGTCTTCAAGCTAAGTAAATGATTGTAAGTTATGAAGAGAAGGATTTCACGTTTCCCAACTCTGTTGAGTCAGCATCAACCCCTTTTATCAGTCCTCAGTCTGTTACTAGTAATTTTTTCATGCAGTTTTTAATTCTGTTAATTCCGTTTGGAGGCTTGGATATCCTAGTTAAATCCTCCCAATACACCAATGGTGAGCAGTAGCTGGATCCAGATAGCCATTGTGTGGTGAGTTCATTTGTGATATAATTATAAAAAAAAAAATAATACAAGTGGTTTTATGATTAATCGTTTGAAGATTAATAAGGAAAGAACCTACAAATACTAGTATCAGTCATCAGTGTTTTAAAATTAAACTCTTCTACATAAAGATTTTCTATTAGCCAGTTTGTGTTTTCTCCTTTTAACTTTCATTTCTTTTTTCCTCAAAGCTGTCTTTTCCCTTATCCATGAACATATATTTTTACTTCCTATTTCTTTAATTATAGAATTAGTCACATTAAATTTTTGGTCCATGTGTGCTGTCCTTAAAAATTTCTGGCTGCCTGTTTGTCAGTGGGTCGGGAGATCATCTCTGGGAGATGTAAGCTCTTCCATTTTCCCACTAAAATGCCACCGAAGATGCAGAACAAGATGAAACCCTGCACCTCCCCTCCCACTCCTTTGCTTGCCACCAGGCAGCCTACTGCTGGGATCTGAAAAGGGTTGAATGTGAAGCCAAGCTACCCAGACTGAGAGGAAAAGAGACATGATTTAACCTTGTTATGACCCAGGAAGTAGAACAGACTGCCCTAAGGAAGAAAGGAAAACAGGTCACACTCCATTGTTGTGTGCTGTGTGGTTCAAAGGCTAACTGGAAAACAGGATGTTCCTTTTTCTATTACACACATGTTTCTTTCTATTTAGCAAAAGTACTACTTCTGACACTGTTTTATTTAATGTTTACTCACAGCCTGCACTCCCTCTGGAGACTAAGGTGCCTAAAGGAAGGATGGGGCCTATCGATGAGCTACTGCTTGTGATTAGTGTAGTCTCGCAGGTTGGGGCTGAGACAGCAGGAACCCAGGAGCAGTGCAGTCCTGCCCCGGGCTTGCTCCTGCACTGAGAACTGTGGGGCAGGAGAGAGCGCAGAGCCCCCACCCAAGTCCTGCAGACCAGAGTAGGGGATGCTTTCAGTTCCACAGACGCAGCTTGTGGCATCCGTTTTAGCTTCAGATCTGAGAAAGGAATTTAACAGTAATCCAAATGGAAAGTAAGTAGGAAAGGAGGTTAACATAGCACGCATAAGGGCAAGCATCACATAAGACAACCTAGGGTGCATAATATACAAAAGGCAGCAGTGTACCATTGACCTAAATATTCACAGGAAGAGTGTATTTCTGATACATCAAGTATGAACTGGAACAATTTGCGAAAGTCATGTCTAGCTCCAAGAGAATTAAAAATATCACTTAATATGTAAAAACTTGGATGTTATCACAGTACAGTGGTACCTCAGTTCATGAACACTTTTGTTGGTGAACAGTTTGGTTCACAGACAGAAGCATTTGGCAAAATTTTGCTTTTGTTTGCAAACTCTACATCTGGGGACAAACATGACCCGTGGTCATCTTTCCCATATGAACACAAGTGTGGCCATCTTTTCCGAAATTGTGGAACAAATTAAGTTCATGAACCAAGGTACCACTGTATCCTTTTTTGTGAAGACATGAAAGAATCCCAGGCTAAGGTGCAGACTAGGGAGAACCAAGGAGCTCTGGCTGTCAGGCCTGTAAAACCACCAGGTATCTCTTAGACCCTCCGTGCAAGGCTGAAAGCTCTAGATCATCGTCAGTGAACAGCCTGGTGTGATAATTGTTCACATCAGGAAACAGACATTGATATGTGTGCTTATGGAACACGTGAACATACACTGAATCTCATAAATTGTACATTTCTAAAATATTGAAATTTATACTGGTGAGACAGCTGAACAGAGGCGCCCTGCACCCACCTGTTCCTTCACAAAGATCTAAGTGTGTAGCTGTGTACTGAGGTGTGTGACTACAGAACACTGGCGTTCAATATTAGAAAAGTGGAAAGCATAAAACCCAACAGAGATTGGGACAGCAGAATAGCAAAAGAGAGTATCCCAGCACCTGCAGGCCTTGGTGCCAGAGTGGAGGGGAGGAAGTGTCTCCCTTCTGCAAAGGTACAGGTGAGAGTCCCAGCACATGCTGTCAGTACAGATCCAGCAAGGTGAGCTGTTAGAAGGGTTTCATGACCCTTGTGACCTTCCAGTTAAATAACTAAGGTACCTGGAGTCTGCACAGTGGTCTGGCTTTGCAAAATAAATTTACTTCATCTCCCTGCAAAGCCCAGAGTTCTTTAGCCGGGATCTGTTTTGAGAAGGGTCCTGTTGTCTGTATGGGGACTGCTCCAGAGGTCAGAAGCCCATGCAGAATCCCATCTCTGGGACCCCAGAGACACTCCACTGTACTGGTCCAGTGCATAGCTGCCTCAGGAGCTCCCAAAGTGACACCCACACAAATCCCCTGGGAGTACAACACTAAGGGAAATGGGTGGGAAGTGAGGGCAGGCCCCAAGACCCAGGTGGGGGCCTGGGGTGGCAGCTTTCTGGGAGTTGTGCATAGCCAGTTCCATCTGGTTTTTATGGGTGAAAGGACAGAGGGTGGTGGCCCACAGGGTTCCTGCCACCCATCTCCCAACACCATGCATGGACACCTGTCACTAATTAGTTACTGTGGTGGACTGATACTCCTGCACGATCACCAGTGAGCACCAGAACTGAAAGAATGGCGGGGAGGGAGTGGGGAAAACCCACGGCCATTTTCCTGCCTGAGGCATGCACAGCAGGCGATCCGAGGTCCCACTCCTGGGCAGTCATGTCCACAGTAGTAGCATAGAGGAAGAACACAGTGTTTGCCATCCCTGCACATACCCATGTCCCCTGTATCAGTCACGCTCACACCTTAGCCAGCCACACACTGTTGACAAGACTAGATGTGAGTGCCATAGAGGGGATACCATGACTCCTTTCCCTACCTGTCCTTAGGAAGCACCTGGACCTGCACTAAGTGTTTTATTTAGATCCCTCACCACACCTGGAGCCACCAGAACCAGAATCCTATTCAAGTAACAGAGCCAATATCAACAATGCCTGAAGAAACCCCCATTACCCGCCAGGGTCCATCACTCCTATTGTAGAAGTAAGACTGCACAGAGTGCACCCCACATGTCCTACTCTGTTCCACACTTGTCTGAAATGTTTGTGTCCCCACTCCTGCATAACCCAGAGTTGGTGGGTCTCTTTGATTCTGATACAGTGCACAGTGCCTCAAATCACTAATCATGGCTAAAGAAATTACCAGGAGATTATAGAGTCCTGCTAGAAGTAAGCTGAACATTGCACAACAAAGTGATTCCCCCCAAGGCAAATATTCTGGAGAAAGCAACCTACCAAGAAGGCCACCCCAAAACAGTGGTAGGGATATCCCTTGCACCAGATGCATAGATTTCAACATTGGAACAAAATAAATATGAAAAATCCTGGTCACGTGATGACACCTCCTAAATTTCATAACTCGTTGGTAACAGATTGCAAAAACATGAATAGATGAAATGCCTGATAAATAAATAAAAAGGTTGTCTTTTCCTTTAAAGTGCAGTAAAAGCCAAGGGAATACACGTAAATAAAACCAGTGAGACAGTGCAGGATGTGAATAAGAAACTCAGCAGAGAGACAGAGGTTCAGCGGAAATTACTGATCAGAAATATAGGAAACGAGCTCGTGATTACAGTAGAATGAAACTAGGAAAAAAAGCAAGAAAAACTTTAGACATTATAGAAATATGGAGACAGAGCCACACACTTTTGAACAAACTACAGGTCACTGAGAAAGTCAGAATTATGGAAATTTAGAAATTCCTTGAGGCAAATTAAAATGGAAATACAACATAACAAAACAGGATACAGAAAAAGCAGTACTACCGGGGAAGTATACAGTGTTGATTACCTAAATCCAAAAGTAGAAAAATGTCAGTTCAAGAATAAAACCCACCCATAGTTAGTAGAAAAAAGGAAATAATATTAGAATAGAAATAGATGAAATTGTGTCTAATACAAAGATCATATTTTATGTGTTCTTTGGCCTATTAGTCTGGTTTTCAATCTGTATATGAAATAACTTTATGAGGTCTTATAAGTAATTGAATCTAATGGTAGAAAAATAAAAGGGGGGTGTGCTGGGAATTTTGCTCAGTGGTTAGAGCAAGCCCAAGGCCCTGAGTTCCATTTCCAGTACCAAAAAAAAGGGGGGGTAGGGGTCGAGGGAGGAGAAAAAAAGGAATTGAAATGTGTTATGTACATGTACCAGTTCCCTAGCGTGAATGTTATCAGTATGTACTGCAAACACGTACTAAGAAAAGTAAGAACAAAGAAAAGCATAAAGGATCAATGAAACAGTGAGTTCATTATTTGTAAAGATACAATTTACAAACCTTTCGTGAGACAAACCGAAATAAATGGGGTCGGTGGGGAAGACACAAATAAATAAAATTAGAGGTGAAAAAGAACACATTGTAACTGATCCCAAAGAAGTTTTAAAAGTCATTAGGTATTATTTTGAGAGCTTTGTGCTTACAAATAGAAAATCTAAAAGATATGGGCGTATATAAACTATCAAAATTGATACAAGAATATTATAAAACTTGAATAGACCAATAACAAGCTAGAACAGTAAATTAGTTAAAACAAATAAAACCTGCCCCCAAAACAAAAGGCCTAGGCCCAGATGGTTTCACTGCTGAATTTTACCAGAAGTTTAGAGAAGAATAAGAGCAATGTTCTCAAACTGTTCATAGAACCCAAAGGGAGAGAATCCTTTCCAATTTATTATATGAGGCCAATCTTAGCTGATTACCAAAACCTGACAAAGATACTGAAAAGCAAACTATAGATAAATATCCTTGATAAACCTCGATGCAAGGATATTTAACAAAACACCAGCAAAGAAAACACAGCAGTGCATGCATTTCATTCCAGGCGTGCAAGGATGGTTCAACACACATTGATCAATAAGCATTATACAACACATAAATAGAATCAAGGTAAAATGTCATTATATCAACAGGTACAGAAAAAGCATTTGATAACATTCGCCATCCTATTCATGATAACCCCAAAGAAATTAGGTACAGAAGGAGCATACTTCAAATTAAAGGACACAAATGACATACTGAATGGGGAAAACTGAAAGTGTTTCCTCTAAGATCAGGAACAACAAGGAGTATTCATTCTCACTGCTCTTTTTCAATACAGTGCTAGAAGCTTTAGCAGAGGATTTAGACAAGGGAAGGAAAGAATAGCAAACAAATAGGAAAGGAAGAAGTCACATTATCTGTGTTTACAGATGGTATGATTCTGTATATGACAATACCTAGAGTCAAGCAGAATAAGTAAAGTAACAGGATATAAAAGCACCATACAAAAATGGATACACCAAGAATGAAAGAAATGAAATCAATGCCATTCATAGCAGACACACACACACACACACACACACACACACGGAAAAACTAAGGAAGTGACAGATGTCTACAGTGAAGATTACGTTATCACTGATGAAAGTAAGGAAGACACTAGAATGTGGAAAGTCAGCCAGGAGGATTGCCCTGAGTTTGGGGCCAGTCGGGGGAACATAGTGACTTCAAGCCCAGCCTGGACTGCAAAGCAGGACCCTGTCTCAAAAAAACCAATGAATAGTTAAAAAAAAATAGGTAGAAAGCTGTGTCCTGTTCATGGATTGGAAGAATTAATATTAATATGACCATACCTCCCCAAACTGTAGATTGAGTGTAACCCTGCCTCAAAATACCAAAGACATTCTTCCCAGAAGTAGAAAAAAAATCCTAAAATTTATACAGAGCACAAAAATCCCGAATAACCAAATAAATCCTAACCAAAAAGAGCAAATCTTGAAGATTCACAATACCCAATTTCAAGACAATACAGAGCCACAGTAATAAAAGCAGCATGGTATTGGCATAAAAATAGACACACAGGTCAATGAACAAAATACAGACCTCCTAAAATTAACCCATACCTGCGTAACCAAGTAGTTTTTGAAAAAGATGCCTTTAGTATCAAAAGTATACACTGGAGCAAGGACAACTCTTTGACAAATGGTGCTGGAGAAATTGGCTATAGGCAGAGTATTACAACCTTGATCTTTCTTTCACCGGTAACAAAAATCATCGAAAATGGGTTAAAGACCTTAATGTAAGACCCTGAAACTACTAAAGGAAAACGTTCGGGAAACACTTCAAAATTGGTTTCAGGCAACGCTTTTCTGGATGGGACTCTAAAAGCATAGGAAACAAAGGTGAAAGTTGACAGATGAGGTTACACCAAACCACGAAGCTTTTGCCCAGCAAAGAAAATAATCAGCAGATTGAAGACACAGCTCCAGAATGGGGGGGGGATATTTGGCAGTTACTCATCTGATAGAAGGTGGGTATCCAGAATATATAAAGAAATCAAAAAACTCAATAACAAAAACCCAAGCAATCCAATTGAAAATGGGTAAATAGTCTGAATATGTGCTTCGCAGAAGAAAAACAAATGACCAATGACTATGTGGTAAAATGATCATTACCAGTAGTCATAAGAAAATGCTAATGAAAACCAGAATAAGGTACCTTTTCACCCCAATTAGAATGACTGTTTAAAAGAAAATAGCAAATACTCTCAGGGCTGTGAAGAAAAAGGAACCCTTATCTACTGTTGGTGGGAATGTAAATTAGTCACTATGCAGTCAGTACTAGGATTCCTCAAAAAACTAAAAGCCAGCATAGGATCCACTTGTCTCACTCCTTGGTATTTATTCAAAAGAGAAGAAGCCACCCTACAAAAGAGACTTCGGCATGCCCACATTTACTGTGGCACTGCTCACAATGACTGACACATACTGTCTGCCTCAGTGCTTATCAACAGGTAAATTGTAGTATTTAGAAACAATAGAGTATTAGGCATGAAAAAGAGTATTAGGTATAAAGGAGAATGAAATCCTGTCACTTGGATGAAACTTGGGGATGTCATGTGGGGAGAAATACACCAGATACGAAAAGACAAGTATTACATTTTTTTTCTCATATGTGGAAAAAAATAAAGTTGACCTTAAAATAGAAGGGGGATTACAGTAGACCAGGAAGGGTGCTGGGGGAGGGGAGAAGGGTGGTTTGACATCATCAATGTACAGTACGTGCATATATGGAAATACCATAGCAGATCCCATTCATTTGTGCAACTAGTACGTGTTAATAAAAGGATAAAAATTAATTTAACTTTTGGACAAAGCAATGAATAAAAATTGTTAACTGAAAATTTCAGTATAAATGAAAGGAGAATATTGTTTGAACACTGTTGAACCTAAAAATAATGATGAGAATTGTGGTGGGAAAGCTCAAAGGTTGGTCTGTCTTGTAGGGATCAGGGCAAGGAAGGGACGCCGAAGGCATCAGTATGCTTCCTCTCCTGAGGCAGGAGCCAAAAGTTACGATTACGTGGTGAACTTGCATAGACTGCAAAACAAAGGTGGCACTTAGGGCATCAGAGGGAATCAACTTGAATAATATTATGAATGAAATTTGTGCACATCTGGAGCTGGGTCACAAATGGAAGTAATTCATTCCATTAGAGCACCTGTGGCCCATTTTCAAAAACTGAAAAAGTGTATTTACCACAAGTCTGTGACCTGAAGGTAGATGCCCTCAGTCCGCACGATCCGAACCTCTGGGGTCTGATTTCTTGCCATCTGAAGCCTCAGTCATCTCTTCCCAGCCCAACAGCGACTCAGTCCTCATCCCTCTGTTCCTGGCAGAGGCCACACCCACCATGGGAGGTCTCTTCCCCGGTCCCGCCAGGCCGCCTGCACAGAGGGCTTGTCCAGTGCTTCCTCTGACGAGAGGCCTTTGGTGGGGCACTCTGCTTGGAATCTGTCCCCTCCTGACCCTCTTCCTTAGAGCCGGGGCTGAGAATCTCATTCATCACAGTCTGATTGGATCTCATATTGATTCATGGGCACTGAGCTCCACTTCTTGAAGATCTAGATGACATCATTTCTGCTACTTCCCTCTACGCCTGCTCCCCTCCTCCACCTCATCCTCTTCTTCCTTTTCCATGTTCTACATTGTGGTTCTGCAGTGAACTACATTCAAACTTTGTATTTCAAACTTTTATATAAATGAAGTTGAATGTGGCCTTTAGGTTGTCACACAGTAGGAACTGGCATGATGGCTTGCTTTGTGTCCCTTGGGGCCATTGCAAAAGTAGTTACGGTGAGGTTGTGCTTGAGTAGGGAAAGCCCCTAATCCAGTGTGACCATCCTCCTTAAAACAAGGGGACACCTGAATGCAAGAGCGCGCTCTGAGAGAAGTCATGTGGAGAGCGCAGAGATCAGGTGAAGGCATCTGCAAGCCGGGAGCCTTAGAGTCCTGCAAGGCCCTGCAAGCTCTGAGAGGCCTGGACAGCTCCTTCCTCCCAGAACTAACGTCCCAGAAAGGATCGGCCCAGCTGCTTCCTTGTTGGGGGACTTCGGGCCCCAAGAACCCGGAGACAATACATTTCTGTGGTTTCAGCCATCGAAAGTGGGATACTTTTTATGGCAACCCTAGGAAACTAATGTCAATGGCATTTAATT
Source organism: Hystrix cristata (assembly GCA_004026905.1). NCBI lineage: Eukaryota > Metazoa > Chordata > Mammalia > Rodentia > Hystricidae > Hystrix > Hystrix cristata. Next base: position 10,583 of record PVJO010023253.1, on the reverse strand, counting down.
GAAAAAGGAACAAGAAAAGGCACTTTCTGTTGGCATGTTTCTGCTAATTGTCTTGGAAAGCTCTTGACAGCATCTGCGGCTGGACAGGCCAAACATTTCTACAGGGGAGGACGGGGCATGGCACGTGCTGGGTGGGATGTGTGTTTTTGGTTTTCTGTAATTTGACTTGAAGAAGTCTGTGTGTGTGTGTGTGTGTGTGTGTGTGTGTGTGTGTGTGTGTGGTGACAAAGAAGATACTCAGCTAAAATCATGGGATTATGCTCACAGGCTAACACACATACAAAAAGTAACATTTCATGAGTAAATGAGTTTTTCCTGGTGTGTGAAGGAAGTGATTACCATGTCCCCCTTACGATCACAACAGACATTTTATGAATTTTGAATTATGCTTGGGAAATAATTCAGCAGTTCCGGAGGCTGCTGAAACATAGGCTATTACGTAAGGATGTCCCTGGTCTCTCTTTATGTTGTCATCTTTCCAAAGCCTAATTTTTATCTCTGACTGTATTAGTTTTCTAAAGCCAGTGTAACACAGTACCACAAATTGTGTGGCTTAGAAAAATAGGAATTTATGGTCTCAGAGTTCCGGAAAACAGGAGTCCATGATCAGAGTATAAGGAGGGCCACGTTTCCTCTAGAACCTGTAGGAGATGCTACTTCCTGCCTCTTCTGTCTTCTCATAATCTGTACATTACTCACCTTGGGGTAGCATGATCCAGTTTCTGCCTTTTTCTACATACGATGTTGTTAAGGTTTGTGTCTAGATGTCTCCCCAAAGCCTCATGTGGTAAGAGGTAACTGGATCTAGAGTGTGTGATTACTAAATTAGTCCCCTGATTGCTTTGGTGTGGTTCTGCTGGGATCAAGGATGTGACACTAGGATTAAGGGTATTAGGATTAAGGGTGGGAGTAATGTCCACCCTAAAGCCAGGTAGCCTGGATAAGATGTAAAATATAGGAAGAAGCTGGTTAGCTCCCTTGCTTGCATCCCTCGCTTACCTGGCTCCCTTCTGCCTCTCTGCCATGCCGCCCTGCCTCGGACCCAGCTGACTGTGGACTGAAACCTCTACAAACTGTGAGCCAAATAAACCTTTCTTTCCCTAACTTTGGGTGCCTGGTATTTTGTCCTAGCAACGAGAGAAAAGTAACTAAGACAGACTTTTTCTCCTGCGTCTCTTCACATTGTCTTTCCTTTGTGCCAGTGGAGGAAACCTATGGCATGCATGTTATTTTTCTTTTAAGACAAAAGATGTCAATGTATGCGCTGTTTTTTTCCAAATTAAAACCTTAGTATTCAGGTTTAATTGCCATGTTAGTATTTTGCAATAATTAAGTGGGTTTTGGGTTACAGTTTGGGCACTTGGTCTCTAAAAGTTTCGCCATCATTGCTCTATGTGTGTCTGTCTGTCTATCTCTTTTTATTTTGCATTTTATAAGAAAGCCAGTTGTATTGAACTGGATCTACCCCATATACCTTTTTAGCTCTGTCAGCTCTCTAGAAATCCTGTTTCAAAGTGAATCCACGTTTATAGGTACTAGGACTTGATACTGAGCTCATCATCTTTGGATAACATAATCAATTTAACTTATAATACTAACCAAAGAGATTCATCAGTCTGGGGCCCAGGCTGCCTTTTGGCTGAGAAAATTTCTAAGAATGGCTACTCTGGTTGCAGACAGCAGCCATCATTGTCCGCATTCACCCTGGCCCCACTGCTCACAGTGGCACTCCTACACTTTCTGTATAACCTTTCAGTGTGATCAAGTGTGTCAGGAAAGGCAAGACTTGCCATGTTTTGTGAGTGCATTATTTTTCTGGTAGTGTTGTCCCTACCCTGACAGATGCTCTGGGAGATAACCATTTCCATCTTTACAAACCTGAGGAATATAACCCAGTTCAGTCCCTGATCTTGGGAACAGCAGCCGATATGCTGGAAGGACTGTGGGGACGAGGGCACTTCCTCGTGTCAGGGAGGCCTGTGAGGCCGGATCCAGTCAGAAGGGCAGGCAGCTCAGCTTCAGGGAGTTTGAACCCCGTATCTCTGTTGTATTTGATTAATAACATTAGGAAGTGTACTTCTCTCTCCAGGCATTTCCATTTTAATAATAGGATGGTAAGTGCCTTCCTCACGGAGTAGAGAGTGTTCCCCGCATAGTGAGTGTTCCTGGGATAAAAGCTGCATATTCTGTTAAAAATCGTTATGGCTGCAAAGTACCCTAAGACTTGCATTTACCAGAGCCATTGGCATTATGTACTCTCAGTGCCCTCCCTCTTCCTAAAACCACAGGACACTTGAAAGATGCTGTTTTGATCGTTCACTTGTGTTGAAACATTTTTTTCAGGAAATCTTCAGATTCACAGCAAAATTGAGAGCCAAGTTCAGAGAATTCCTTTGTGTTCCCCCTCTCCGACACACATGGCCTGCATTATCAACATCTCATATCAGATTGGCACATTTGACTTTTAATAATCTCCTAGCCCTTATACTCCAGAAGAGCATTGTAGGTCTTAGAGAAATGAAAGAGTCCTGTGGTTTTATTTTTCTTGAGGCCTCGAACATGCCTTATCTCCCAAGCGGTGAGTCCCTAAGACTCCCCCAACTTCAATAATGCACTAAGAAGCACTAAGCAGATGAAGATTAAAATCAGCCCAGGGCCAGATATATAGGCCAGAATCCAGAAACATTCCATGGGGGAGCTTCTAATTGCCACCTTCCCACAGAGTGTGGACACTACTTTCCCAGCAGTGGCGTGTGACAGTGTTATCGGGTAGGTTCCGATATTCCTGGGTTCTTTCCCTCCTCAAGCAAAGAATTGAATGAGGGGAACAAAAAGTAGTTCTTAAGTTTTATTTCAAAGTATAGAGGAAAGAAGAAAAGGAAAGTTGAGCATAAAAACAGATACAGCAAAATGTGTACCAGGCCTATAAGGCACGGCAGGGGTTACCAAGACACAGGCATGATAGCAGCGGTGCTGGGACGCAGCCATCATATTCCATGGGAGGGAAAAAGGAGAGCTCCCTCCCTTGTGGCGCAGTAGAGAAGAAGAGAGCGAGCTTCTGGTGTTGCTTCTATTTATCGAATGGAGTTCTCGTGGAAACTTGCAAGAACTCCCTGCAGTCCACGTGAGGGCTGGTGCTTGAAAATCAGCCTCAGGCTGATGTCAGGTCCAGTCCACTCCCCCAGGTCACGTTTCCTTGCCAGCCAGCCTTAGCCACGCCCTATTCCTACTTCAACAGTAATGCCTGGGGAATTGGCAGAGATGGTCACCAAAACCTCTGTGACCAGAATGCTTTTATTGTGGCTCTATCACATAGATGTGGTTGGCCGTCATCAGGTTGGTTGAGCTGATACTTGACCCCAGCTCTCACCCTAAACTTTACGGTTAAACTCTCAAAGCAAAGGCACTGCTGTCCAGCATGACATTCCAGGAGGTATTTCCTCCAGTAAGCCAGGGCCAAGGCTGTTCTTTTTGAACAAGATTAACAAATTCTTCACTGCACATGCAGGTAGACATCTTTGCAGTGTCCAAAGAGGCCCCTGTAGACACTGAGATCTGCAGGAGTATAAGTGTGAAGCCCGCCTGTCATCTCCCTTAGGAACCATCAGGCCTGCCTCTCAGGGCCAGCATGTCTCGTGGGCACACCGATGCTGTCTGCGGGGTACTCCCAAGAGCTTAGAGATGTTTCGAGAAGGAAGTTATGGATGCTGAGTGAGTAGCTCTTAATTATTTCTGTATTTGGTGCCTAAAAGTTTAGAGCAAGGGCAGTTTTTGAGAAATGCACATTAAGAGAATGTTACAGTCCTTGTATGCAGGCCAGGAGCAACTGATATTTATTAAATGCCAGTTACCTCTGTCTCCAGGGTGCCAGAGAAATGAATTAATATTCTGTTTCATTATGGCGATATTTAGCCACTCTACTGTCCTTGATCCTCATGTGATAAGAATTCCCATGAGGACTGAAGGCACCATCCTGGAAACGCAGCCGCCGCACTTCCCGCGAGCGGGGGCGTGGAGTGCACCGAGGTCTGCTGAAGGTCTCCAGGTGGTCCGGGAGAGACAGCCTCGAAGGCCACGTCTCACAGTCCTGGTCTCGAGGAGACTCAGAGCTGGTGGGGGTGCTGTGCCAGGCTGGCTCTTCAGGCATGTGTGGTTGGCGCAGAGCTTGTAATATGCCAAGTTCTCAGAAGCTTCCAGGAACCATTCTCACGGTCGATATTCCAGATGTTCCTGCCTTGGCGTTGGATGAGATCTGGCCAGCTCCGTTTCCTGTCTCATCCTCGACACACCTACGTTCATGACTAGGAGTCAGGGTGCAAGTCAGAAAAGTTGGCCTCAGTTTCATCAAAGCTTAGATGGGGGAGTAGCTCATGTGAAAAGTGCATTGTATCAAGCACTTACTATGTGCCAGGCATCCTGAGGGATTTTATCCCCGACGGTGTGTCTGAGCTCTACACTTTACAGGTGAAGGCAGTCAGGCTCAGAGAGGTCAAAAAGTGATCCAAGGCCAAACACGGTTGCCTGGAGGAAGGGCAAAGGTCCGTTTGAACTCAGGCCTGTGTTCTTCCTAAGCTGAGCCTGAGTGAGGTCTCTGCTGATTTGTGGGTTGGGCAGAGAGCCTGGCACCAGGCAGAGCTTCGTTCTGCAGAAAGTAGCTGCTGCCTGCAGCTTGACTCTGTGTATTTACGAGCATCGTCACTTGCTCAGCATTTCTGTTTCATCTGAAAAGTATGAAGTTTTATTCACTAGCATGTTCATCTTGAATAAAATGACAAGACCGTTATTAAATTGTGTTCTTTGCGCTTTCCCAGCACAAGTCTAAAGGAAAATGCTTTATAGCATGAATAATTAAAAATCATTATTCACCTTTTCTACCATTTTCTTGTTTGGTATGTGCTTCTATTTGGATGCATGTTATTAGGTAATTACTCATGAGCTGATAGCCTCTGTGTGATTGTTTTTCAGTAGCAGGGGTTGAGCCCGGGCCCTTTCCGGGTGGCACTGGGGTGCATTCCCTGCCTTTGTTTAAATTTTTGATACAAGGTCTTTCTGAGTCACTGAGTTGGCGAGGCTGGGCCAATACTTGTGATGCTTCTAGAGGCTAAACATTTTGAATTGTGATTTCTCTTTGAGAAGATAGTTGCCGAGTGTTCTTTAGTGTCTCCTCTTGATAATTGGGAGTCCTGACATTGTATAATTGAAATTGACCACTGGAAGGTTACAGGTGGGTCAGAATATAAGCATCGATCCTGTTTTGGGGGCTGATCCACCTCCAGCCGTCACAGGGCTACTGAAATTTTGTCTTAAGGTCCGTGTTTGTGGTCTTCGTAAACAGGAGAGTTGTGTCATCATTCAAAGTAACTTTGATGAAGAAGAGCAAGGAGAATTTCCTTCTCCTCTTTCAGAAGTGGTTTTCCCAGGCAGGTCTGAGGAAGCTTCAGCACCGAAACAGCTATTGTCTGTCTTCTTTCTTCCCTGTGAAGTAAAATAATTCCTGGTTTGCAGTCATCTCTCTTCCGTAGACTTGAAATGGAAAAATAGAAGCAAATTAGATGTGTATCAGGCACCGAAATACCTCCTGCTCACTGAGAGTTTAAAAATAATCTTTGCAATTAGCTTCTCATATCCTGGAGCCTCCATGGCTGAGCTTGTACAGCGCAGCACCCCGCACCCCACAGACACCTGGAGATCAGCTCTGGACTAGATGGACAGGGCCGCTCTCATTCCTTGCAAACTGTTTGCCAAAGAGCCTGCCGACTTGGGAGGGTGTGAGTGGAGCTAGCTCCGCTTTACTCTACCTCTGCTAGTTCTTCTCGGAATTGGCCAGTAGGCTACTTTTGCTGTGCCTCAAACAGATTTCGTAACTTTTTATTCACATTATTGTTTTAAGAGCCTTGACAGTCATTAGTAAATTTAGACCTGACCATTAAAATTTAAACCCAGAATTGTGCTCTCCTTTACTTCATTTGTTTGTTTGTGTGTGTGTGTATGTATGTGTGTGTGTGTGTGTGTGAGAGAGAGAGAGAGAGAGAGAGAGAGAGAGAGAGAGAGAGAGAGAGAGAGAAAGTGGAGGGAAGGGAGAAAGCCAGAGAGCAAGAGAGAGCTTTATGTGTATTTTTTAACCCCACATGTAGAGTCAAGAACATAAAAAAAAAAGTGTGTTCTTTTATGCACGAATCATGGATAATCTGATTTGTGATCCGACTGGGCAATGGGTATTTGACTCTCTCTCTCTTTCTTTCTTTCTTTCTTTCTTTCTTTCTTCCTTACTTCTTGTGTGTGTGTGTGTGTGTGTATGTTTGCGTGTGAGCATGCTTGTGTGTATGTGGTACAGGGGATCAAACACAGGAGCACTCTACCACAGAACTACAGCCCTTTTATTTACCTCCTTTACTTACTAATTTTTATTTTTGACACCTGGTCTCATTAAGCTGCTCAGGTGGAACTTGAACTTGGTGTCCTCCCGTCTCAGCCTCTGCCTAGTGCTGTTGTGCGCAGCCACAGGCACTTGCCTCTCCGGCACCTTCCGCGATGGTGCCATGTGTTGGGGCTCCACCCACAGCCCTGTCTCTGACTTTGGTCAGTGGATTTGTGGGCCGCTGTCATTTCCCTCTATCTTCGAAGCTGTGCAGGCCACGCTTCTGCAGTGCTCCTCGTTAACTCTGGGGGAAATGGGTATGTGCACGACACACTTAACTGATGGTCTGCCTGCTTGAAGGCTCTGTGTCAGTCAGCTGTCCAGTGTGGTGATGAAATGCCTGAGGTGATCAAGTTGTAAGGAGAAAACATTTACTTTTGCCCATGGTTTCAGTTCACGGTGACTTTTTGGCTGTGGAGAGGCAGAATGTCGTGGGAAGCCAGTGCTGGAGAAAAGCTGCTTACCCCTCATTGCTGGGGAGCGGAGAGACAGAGCTGGGGTCCAGTGTCCCCTTCAAGAGCACAGCCCCGTGGTCCAGCTTCCTTTTAGGAACTTCTCCTGAAGGGGCCTCATCCCCCAAGAGCACCAGCTGCTGGGGATCAAGCCTTTAAGATACAGGCCTTTGGGGACATTTAAGACCCGGCCCACACCACCCACCCCGGCTTCCCAAGTTTGTGTCCTTTGCCTGGGGATGGGAAACCTAAGGTAGGGTGTGGTCCCCGGAGTTGCCCCTCCTGTCCCTTATCTCTGCACTCTTTTCCAGTGATTCTGTGATGCTTTTCCTAGAGGGAGTGAAACCCCACACTGGGCGGAGACTCTTCTGACCTGCTTCTCAAAGGGGGACCCTTCCTGTAAATGATGCCTTTGTCCTTGTCTCCCAGGCCTGGAAAGACGTCCTTGTGGACCTTCAGTCTGTCCCCATGGACTCTGGAAAACCACCTAGTTCATTTCTTTCTCTGTGTTCATTTGTAACTCAGGAAAAGACGGGGATTAATGAAGTTATCAAATTACAGAGCATTGAAATAGTCACTGTCATGGAGTCCATTACCCTGCTTCTCAGAATGTGAGTCATGGACTTTCTGATATGATGGCAGAGTTTATAGCAAACATGAATGACACAGTTTCCTTCTGCTCGCGTGGTCATGAGCGTCGGAGAATGAAACACGCCACCAGAGTTTTTCTCTTTGCTTCCAGTCTCAAATTTTAAATTTCCTTGATTTTTCTAAAATGAAAGGATCTTTGTATCTTATCTTTGTTTATATTGTGTGAATAGGAAGAGATTGTTTTGTCCTAAAATTTTTAAAATTTTGGATAGAGCTAAAGAGTGCTTTTTAGTTTTTCGATATGACTATCTGGAAAGTCGAATATATCAAATTAGACATGAAAATGAATTATAAGCATTGTTTTATGTTGTAATTTTAGGGCAACCCGAAAGTTAGGGAATCCTGAAATCAGTATACGTGTTTTTTATATACTTTTTAAAATAATCAGGCAGGTCTAGAAGAGTCAGGCGGTGCCCATTTAAATATTTAAGAAGTATGTAACATGCAGTTTTGGATAAATATTCAGTGTGGATGAGGGGGCAGTTGTAGGAGCAGAGATAATTTAGCAAGCAGCCCTGTTCTGGGTGGGAAGTGGTTGCTGCTTGTGTCTATTTTTCTGTGCTGGGGCTCACAGACCTGTCCTTTGCTTTGTCTTCCCTTCCCCTTCCCCCTTCCTTTTGGCTTCTCCCTTCCTTTTTCTCTCTCTTCCCTTCTGCTGTCCTCCCTCCCCTCCTTTCCTTAGCCTTTTGAATGCTGGTAGGCAGGACATTTATGTAAATTTATACTTCATAAAGTCCTACTTCTTTTGTCTTAGCAGATGTAAGTTTTTTCTTCCTTTGATTCTGTGCATGCAGTGGATACTTCTAAAGATCGCTCTGAAGTCATTCAACCATTAGATCAGCACACTAATTTGGCAGGGAAGTTCTCTGAACTCTATCAGGAAAAGAAGAATTCATAGGGAGTCAAGCTGAACTCAGGGGCTCTCTTTGTCTCTTCCTGCCTTTCTGTCCCTCTTTTCCTCAGTTTTCTTATGGACTCCACAATATCCACCCACATCTGAAGATCGACTCCAAATCAATCTACTTCGACAGCACTGAGAATAAAAAGTGAAAATATCTGCCTTCCCCAAAGGGAGAGCTTGAGTAAGGGCGTTCTAAAAGGGTGTCGAAGTTGTAGACATTTGTCGCAGATGAGTTGTGAAAATCAACATGAATGTCAGCGTCCAGAGAAAGAGGAAAGACTGTTTCACAACCCGGCTGGCTTGTGCGGGTTCACCCAGCACCATCACACCGTTCCCCATGCTGCCGAAACCAGTCACAGCCGCCCGAAGCGCCTGACTCCCAGGCTTTGCTGTGATGTTGACTGGTGTGAACCGTGTTCATGCGTTGTTCATTAAACACTCAGATCACTGAACTGAGAGGAGTTATGCTTATGAAGAAACATAACTAAAATAAATCTGTATTAGTCACAGAGTCTGTCTCTGCTGGCATGATCTGTTTTTAAAAGGCACACACATGCATATGCATAGGCATGCATGTCTGTGATGCAGGGAGAGAGGGAGAGAGACCGAGAGGGGCATAAATGCTTACAATAAGGCTTTGGCTGGTGTGATTACAGAAGTTGGCAACTCCAGACTCTGCAGAGTGGATGGCCCAGTTCGAGTGCTAAGGCCGGAGCTGTGAGGGGCCAGGAACAGCCAGCGTCCCGGTTTGAAGCCTTCCTTCCGGCAGGAAGAGCAGATCCCTCTCTGCAGCCGCAGAGCTGCGGACCCCTCTGTAGAGACAGGGCTGGCCATTTATTTCAGCGTGCAAAGCTTGCCAGTGAGTGCCTTTAGAACTGTTGAAGCTCTCTGTGTGTCCCTGAGGGTGACGAGGGTGATGCTGAGATCCTGTAACATGTCCTGTGGTTCTTGACCTGCAATAAAGTAGATTTAAAAATCAATTTAACTGTACTTCACTGCTGCTGTTTTATTCTTTACCGGTATTTAAGTACCTACTCAGTACCCAAAGAATTGACGGACAGGTCAAAATCATAGCAAAATAAAAGTTGAGGTTTTTGAGGAACTGAGTGCCCCTGAGGCTAGAATTTCTCCTCTTTTCCCGCTCAACATTCCTTCTAGGTGATTTCTTTAGATTCATGACTTTAATATCCTCTCCATGCTGATGATAGCAGAATATGTTTCTCTCTTACTCGTCTAATAAACTCTAGACTCGTTTATCTAACAGCTCATTTCAGTATGTACAATCTTATGTGGAATTCTCACCTTTAGCTTTAACTATCTAGAGCAGAAATTCAAGTCCCTTGCCTAGAAAAATCTAATCATTATTGTGTCCCTTACCTTAATAAGCAGCTCCCTTTTTTTCTCTTTGCTTAAATGTTCCAGATTGTGTTTCTCAAAATGACCACAAGGGAGATCTCTGAGACACATGGTTTTCTTATGGCGTGACCTCCACACTTGTTCCCTCAGAGGTCAGAGATGGGGTCTGCATGGTCTACTTGAAACTTGGTGGTGGCGTGGAGTTGTCCCATGAATAAAGCACAGCGGATGTGATGTTTGCTGACTTTAAAGCAGAGAGAGAAAACTGAGCACTTCCTGTCTGCTTCTCTCTCTTTGGAGATGAGTGCTTGGGAGCAAGCTGAGCTGCACGGTGTGAGGCCGCCTGGACTAGGTCTTGTCAGGGGATCACAGGGAGACGCTGGCTTGGGGAGGGACTGGGGTCCCGGCTCGATCCAGCATCAACTTGTACAGATGTGAACGAACAAGCCTTTCAGAACTCTCCTCGCTCAGGCTTTTGAGTGACCAACTGACAGCTCAGATGCTCTGGGGCAGAGACCTGTGGCTAAACTTTGGGTAATTTATCACCAACCATAGTGAATGGAACATGGTTAAACACACGTGCGCGTGCGCGCACACACACACACGTTAGGCAGCATGGTTCCTCATACTCTTTTAGCACTCTCATCAGTAAATCTTGCCATTCTACTTTCAAAATACAGCCTGCTTGATGGCTACTTCCTACCTCCCCATTGCTGGTCCTGAAAACCATCATCTCTAAATTTGCTAGAGATATCTTCCAGCGGATTTTTCTACTCTTGCCCTATCACAGATTATACTGTCCAGG
>PVJO010023252.1:0-26579 GCA_004026905.1 Hystrix cristata | reverse complement strand
GGAGGGACCATCAGCTGCTCTGAGCTCGGCCGCCGGGGCTAACACCACTCCCACATCTGCCAGCTTTGGGTAGAGGCGTTCGGCATTTCTGCTTCCTGCTACCAGATTGTGTCCCCTGATACAGGCCGTTTCAGGCCTTTGGGGAAGATAAGCGCTAACTGCCAGGCCCGATGTTCCTGGTTGTGAGGCTCCGAGGCCCATTTCTCCAGTTTCTCTCTCCTCTCAGTCTCCCCCTCACCGTTCACTACACTCCAGCCACAACCGCCCTCCCTTTGGTGGCTTGACTGAACCATGCTCTTTGCATGCTTCCTTCTGTCTGCATTTTTTCCCAGTAAACTGCAATTCAGGCTCCTTGTCAGTTCCTGCTCAGAAGCCCTCCCTGTGTCCCACTGACTAGTGCGGTCATCTGTGTGTGTCTCTTATCAGCCTTACTTAGTGTCGCTTAGGAGAAAAAGGCAGGATGATCTGGAATACAGATCGAGGGGAAAGAATGTCATGTATGTGCAACACTTAGAAAGCCATGACTGTGCTGGGTCTGAATAAAAGGAGAACCAATTAGTTTTGGTTTTGTGTAACCAAAACTAATTTGCAACTATTTCAAGGGGAGGGCAGGGCAAGGTAGACAATGGACAGGGTTTAAAATGATCAAACTATGTAATGTGCATGCACAAATCTGCCAGTGGTGTGTTCCTATAGTCCCAGCTACTTAGGAAACCCCAGGAGTTTGGGATCAGCCTCAGCCACACAGTAAGAATCTGTCTCAAGAAAAAATACTCAGGTCCTTTATTCATACCCTTTTTGTTCCTCTTTGTTTGCTTTGTAACCCAGGCTGGCTTTGAACTGGTGATCCTCCTGCCTCAGCCTCCTGAGTGCAGAGATTACAGATGTGTGCCATCCTGCCTGGTATTTGGACCTTTTGAACACTATGGAGATATGTAATATCCCATGACATCTCTTCGAATCCCCTCTCTACCCCTTTCCCAGTCACTGTCTTCACGTGCTACAAACCACTTCTTCTTTTTCCTTAACAACTGCCTTTCCCCCTCAAAAAACTCTCTGCATTGAGGTCTTCTTTCCCTCTTCCTTTCTTCCTAATTTTCCATTACAGAAAACCAATTCAAGTGCTGGCTCATGAAGGCAGGGGAGGGGAAGAACCTGAGTGGGTCAAGACAGCATCTTGGTGGGGAGCAGAAGGAAGCATTATCTTGGGAAAATCATCTTGTCACTGCTGCTTGGTTATCTAATGCTGCTTAGTGATCTATTCCCAAATTTAGCGGCATTGAAAAGAACCCCACCATCTTATTGTGTCCATGATGCAGTGGGGCAGAAGTTTGGGCAGGGCCCTGTGGGGATGGCTTGTCTTTTGTGCCCAATGTCCAAGGCTTCAGCTGGTGGCTCAAAGGGCTGGAGACAGCAGGGACAGCTTGACTGGGGTCATGTGTCTGGTGGCACTGGCATGTCCAAGATGGCACCTTCACTCATGGATCTCATGTGTGGGCTAGCGTGGCTGAAACACCTGGGGGCTGGCCAGCATTATTGTCTCTTTCCATGTGACTGTAGTTTCTCACAGCATGGCAACAAGTTTCCAAGATGGAATAGCCCAAGAGTGAGAATTCCAAAATCGCTGGGCAAACAATGAGGAGGTCATAAAACCTGGCTTCAGAAGTCCCCGGCTGTCATTTCTGCCACATTTTCTTGCTCAAGTGAGTCATCATTAGCCCATGCTCACAGGGACGGGAACTCAACTTCACCTCTTTACATGAGCGGCAGTGTGTGTGTATACAGATGGAATGAGCAGCAGGGATCTTGGGGGCCACCCACCACAGTCCCTGCCCATCCCAGCCACCCCAATCCAGGTCTCTTCCATAAAATTGCTCAAAGTCCAGGATTTCGTTAGAGTCAAGTGTGGATGAGGTGCCTTGATTACAGCTCCTCTTGATTGGAAGAGCTGTGAGTGAAAATACAAGAAGATTTGTCCCATTTTGTCTGTGTTGGGCTTCCCTGAGAACACTCCTGGGTTCACTGACTCACTAGTAAGAATCCCAGGCCTCAGCCTGTAGTCATACTTGTGGCTGAGATCTGTTAACAAAATAAGGACACAGAACAAGTTGGCAAAAAGAGAAGTCACAGGAGAACACTATCCAGAGAGAACCAGGTACATGGTGCACATCCTTCTCCCAGGGGAGTCACACCAGACATGCTTAAGGGGCTGGGGATTTAGCTCAGTGGTCAGAGTGCTTGCCTTGCAAGCACAAGGCCCTGAGTTCGAGCCCCAGCACCCCCCCCAAAAAAAAAGACATGCTTAAAATCCCTGTAATGAGTTGTAAAATCACATGTGAAGTTGGGTTGGGAATTTAACTCAGTGGTAGAGTGCTTATCTAGCAAGTGTAAGGCCCTGAGTTTAATCCCCAGACCTGCCCCACCCCCTGCAAAGTGAAATTGCCAATCAGAAAAACTCATTAGAGATAAAGAGTCAATTCCCAGGGATTTAATTATTATTATTAATTTTGTGGTGCAGGAGATAGACTTAAATCTGCAGCCTTCCTGTCTCAGCCTCTTTAGTAGCTGAGATTACAGGCCTGCGGCACCACACCCAGCTTATTTTTCCCTTTTATTGAGAGCTAGTCATGTTGGCAGCCTCTGCCTGACATGTACCCACATTATAGACTCCCAGAAAAAAGACAGGTATTCAGTAGAAACCTTATCGTTTATATAGAAAATCAATTTTACAATTAATGATAGTAACACTCTTCAAATCTTAGTTCCTAGTTGCCAGCCAAAGGCCAAAATTATAAACAGATCTTCCTAAACAGGTTTATAACAGTCAGGCCTGTTATGTCAACTGTTTTTTGCACACTGGCCAACATGTAATGGTACATAAAGGCAGTAAAACTACAATAAACATTTCATTCAAAAAGATGGAGGTGGCCAGTTGTGATGGCACACACCTGCAATTCCAGCACTCGGGAGGCTGAGACAGGAGGGTGGCTGTGTGTTCCAGGCCAGCCTGGGTACATATGAGTTCAAGACCAGCCTAAACTACATAGCTCGACCCTGTCTCAAAAAACCCAACAAACAAGCAAATGAAAATGGAGGAAGGAATGATGTGAGGCATAGAGCATTGCTGGGTTATAGAAATTCTGAAATGTGCACAGACACACGCTTCTAGTTCTTTGACTAAGGCCCAGTCGTCCTTCTTGGGAGTGTTTCCCTGTGATTCTTGGCTCTTTCCTTTTGGTTCTTAGTTTTACATGTATCTGTCCCTCCTTTCCCACAAGAATTGGCCTTTTTTTGCAGATGAGTCACTTGCTTTCTCAGCCTGCTTCCTCTTAGGCAAAGTTGGTGGCAGGAAGCCTCTTTTCACTGTCAACTATCTCTGTCCTTTTCAGTTCAAATTGCTGCCTTTACCAATACAAATCTTTTAGAAACACTGTGGGTTTTCTACTCATAGTATTGAGATTCACTTTATAAACAAAAGCTGCGCCCTAAGGCTCTCAAAGATGACCCTTTCCCATCATTTAATTTACTTTGTCTGTTTGTTTGTTTTGACACAGGGTTTTACTATGTTGTTCAGATGGGGCTTGAACCCACTCTATAGCCCAGCCTGGCCTAAAACTCATAGCAATCCTCCTACCTCAGCCTCCTGAGTGCTGGGATCACAGGTGTGCCCCACACCTAGCCCATTGTGTTCTCTCTTGCACAATACTTTGCTCTCATGCTGTAGAGTGTACTTTTTCCTACTTTTACTTGGCCCAAATTTGCTCTGTAGAGCATGCTTTTTTCTACCTTTAATAAATGTAAAAACCTAGCTACCTTATACGCTTGTCTTGACCAATTCTTTATTGGGGACAGCAAGAACCTCTAGAGGGAGACTCCAGTACCCCCAAACCGGGGAACAATAGGGATTAGCAGCTAGGCAGAAAGGTTGAATTGAATTGGGGAAGACTGAGGACAAACTAGAATCCAAGAGCAACTGGAACCCATGAGGACAGAATGGAACACGCTGCTTTCTGCTACCACTGGCTGCTATCTACATATTGACCGACATGTAGCATAAGCTGATGCCCCTTACTGTGTGATCGAAAAAAAAGGGCTTTGGAATAAATTTGGCGTTTTCAAATCCTGAGAGAGAAGGAGTGTCATCTAGTGGTTAAATTGAGCCTTGAAAAGTAGGAGGATCTCTGTTGGTAACTAGAGTGAGCTGAGCTGACCCGAAGAAATCAAGGTTAAACCGTATTATTGCTGACTGACAGACTTGGCCTGCAGTTGAGGAAGATAAACAACAGAAATTGGATTCTGGCAGGGCAAGAAAAGTCTGTTTGCGTCTGCCCCTTCCCTTCCAGTGGACCATCCTTTCTTCTGCCCCAGCCGGCTCCTTTTGATCTCATACTCACTGATGCAGCTCTTTCTTTTTCTGCTCTTTCCAACTCTTCCTTTCTTCTAAATTAAAAAAAAAAAATTCTTTAAAATTTTGAGACAGGGTCTCCCTAAATTGCTCACCCTGGGTTCCACCATCGGGCTTCATCCTGCCAAAGTGCTGGGATTACAGGCATGGACCAGTGCACCCGGCACGTTAAGGAAATTTAAAAAATGAAAAACAAAACCATACTTTGAGTATCACCTTTCGAAAACTCTTGGTATTTATTCTTCCCTCCACAAAGTCAAAATTTGGCCTAGGACAGGAGAGGAGAGGCACTGTGCACAGTAACTTGACCAGACGGGAGGCCCCAAGTTATTCTAGGGTGCTCGTGCAGGAAGAGCCTTTCTGGAAGATCTGGTTCAGTCATTTTCATTTTATATGGGAACCCGAAGCCCAAAGCTCTCAAGGCACCATAGTTAACAGATATAAATTGAACAGCTACAATCAGGAGTTTATTCCAAACCACCCACTCTGATTAGTACAATGGGTGGAGTGATTTGCTGGAGTCCTCCCAGATTTCCTACCACGCAAGCACAGAAACACCAGGCCAACAGCATTTCCCTGTTCAAACCCTTTTAAAATGTGAACAGCTCTCAGCAGGGGCGGGTAGAAAGCAAAGTTCCTCGCTGACCTCCTAACCCACCGTAACTGTAACTCCTTCTGTAGGCTCCCAGCGCTCACTGCAGAGTTGCCAATAGCACGCATGGGACAAAGGAAAGACCCAGCCTCCTCGGAGGTCCTTCCCTACCCCCTGCCCTCTGCACCTCCCTGGTTTAGGATCCAGAGAGCCTTTGGGACCCTTGGTCAGGGGGATTTTCTTTGGGGTCGTGTCCGGCCTCCTAAGAGGGTGTCTCTGCTGGGGCAGGACCAGTGAAAAAGTGTCCCTTTTTCACCGGGAGGTTCCAGTAGGGGCGAGACAGGCTGGCTCGCATTTTTCCTCAGGGCGGGGAGCATTTATTCGGGGTATACGCGAGCACTGGAAATGGCCCGAGTTGGTCTGCGAGCCAATGAGAGAGATTGGGCTGGTGTTTACAGTCCCAGATCAGACGGAACTCGGGCCTAAGCACCGATCTGCCCGCGAGGGGGCGTGGTCTCCAGGGGGCGTGACTTCCAAAGGAGGCGGGCCTGGGCGGGGCCTGCCGCGGTCAGGTGACCGCGCGGCGGACCCGGGGGCGCCCGAGCTAGTGCTGAGGCGCTGAGGGCTGGCGTAGCCGCGGGGCCCGCCTAACGCAGTTGCGGCCGCACGACTATGGGGGGCTTGAAGGACGAGCTGCTCAAGGCCATCTGGCACGCCTTCACCGCGCTCGATCTGGACCACAGCGGCAAGGTGTCCAAGTCCCAGCTCAAGGTGGGCGCCCGGCTGTCCCCGGGGGCCGCGGCCGTGACTACAGAGAGGGCCGGGCCGAAGGGCGGCGGGCCGGGGCCGGGACTGGGACCGGTGTCGGGCGGGTGCTGCTTCCTCCTGGCCTTGGAGCGCGTCCTCGGCCGGGCGTGGGCGTTCTGCGGGGTCCAGGGAGGCGGGTGGGTGTTGAGGGCCGAGTCCGGCTCGGGCTGGCGCGAGGGGTACGGAGTTTCGGACTCCGAGAAGAGGGTAGGCGGCACCCTCCGACGGCCTTCCCAGAGTTTTCCCTTCTCTGGTGCCGGAAGGGACTCGCCGCAGGTCCCGGGCAGAGCCACCTGCAGCCCTCACCCAGCCCCACACCTGGGAGGAGGGGGGCGTGAGCCCAGCCTCGCCCGCCCCCATCCGCGTCCTCTTGCGGCCCTGGGAGCCGAGGTCTGGAACTGAGAGCCAGGACCGTGGTTCTGGGTGAGGAGCGCTGATCTTTCTGGCACCCCTCAAAAGCAACTGCTTCAGAAGAGTGTTTATTTTGTTGTGGCTGCGAGAGACACCCCCCCCCCCCCGCGGAGCTGGAGTGTAACGTGTACATACGAGGGATACTTGGAGCTGGAGAAGCCCAGGCGAGGAAAGTGGCCCTCAACCACTAGGATTTGGCAGCTTCTTGAAAGTGTTAAACTATAGAACCAGACAAGAAGAGCCATTCAGAGGCATTTTCAAATATACACGTTTTGGATCTGAATGACTGGTTTTCTTACCTTCTCCTAGGAATGCATTTCTGAAGATTGGGCTTGCTTTGTATATTTTGTGCAGTAATCAGGAAGTTCTTTTGAGTAGTGGCATTTTTGCCTGTAGGAGCTAGTATTCTCCGTGGCCTTCCTTTTGTTTGCCTTTCTTCATTCTTATAATCACGGACTGGACGGGTCGTTGGAGATCCCACGTACTTTTAATTTTACTTTAAAAAAAAAGAAAAAAATAAACATAGACTTTTGACGTACAGTTGTATAGTTTTCAACACATGTGGAATCTTTTTTTTTTTTGAGATTGGATCTCACCATGTAGTTCCTACTGGCCTTGAACTGACTTTTAGCCCAGGCTGGCCATTCGCAGTGATCCTCCTGCCTCAGGCTGCAGAGTGCTGAGATTACAGGTGTGCGCTGCTACCCTTAACAGATTTTCACACTTTTTAGCCAGTGTTTCTTCATTTTTTTCTGTATCAATTGATGACATAAATGTTTTTCTGTTACTTTTGTTTTGCACCATTTAAAATTGTCTTTATGGCAGCTTATAGGAAAAATGCCCAGATGCCTGGGAGGATTTTTTTTTTTTTTTTTTTTTTTGAGACCTGTTCTTACTGACCAGGCTGTCTGAAGCTCAAGTGATCCTCCTGCCTCCCCTTTCCAAGTAATTGAGAAGTAAGGCATGAGCCACCACTACCGGTGCCTAGTGGATTTTAGACAGCAGGCTTGGCAGGAAGTACAAAATTCCAGTTCTTAGCGTCCAACCACAAGGTGATGTTGATGCATCTGTGCAGTTGTATTTTGTCTCTTCCTTGTCTCCATTAGAGACTTTAGGATTCATTCAGTTATGTTTACTTTGCCAGTGTTTTTGGAATTAAAAATACTTAAAAATTTTAAAGTTTTGTCTTTTTGGTGTTTGACTCTGAACTTTGATGTTCCATTGCTAGCAGCAGAATTTTTGCCTTAATTTGTTGATTCACTCATACAGTAATCTTTAGCGTTTTAACTTTGTATAAGGTACGATGGTGATTTATTTATTTTGTGGTATTGGAGATGGAATCCAGGAGCGCTGTACCACTGAGCTAGCTACATTCCTATCCCTTTTTAAAATTTTTTATTTCGAGATAAGCTCTTGCTAAATTACTAAATTGTCCAGGTTGGGATCAGACTTGTTATCCTCCTGCTTCACCTTCCCAGAGTGCTAGTATTATAGGCCTGTACCCAACCATGCCAGGTTTACCATGCTAATTTAATAAAAAGGTTAGTACTTTTAGGCCCTTATAAATTAATAGCTCCTTAAAGGAAATATCATATAATTGATTTTTTTTTTTTGGGTGCTGGGGATCATGAACTCAGGGCCTTGGGCTTGCTAGGCAGGCACTCTAACCACTGAGCTAAATCCCCAGCCCCTGACACACTTTAAATTACTGTCATAGTTTTTTTCCTTGTGGTGCTGGGGATTGAACCCAGGGAGTGCTGAACTATGTTCTCAGCTCTTTTAAATTTTTACTTTGAGACAAGGATTGTTAAGAGGCCCAGGCTGGCCTGAAATTTGTGATCCTCCTGCCTCAGCTTTCCAAATAGCTGAGATTATGGGTTTGCGCCACCCGTGCTTTTGACAGAGTGGTTACATTTGTTCAGTATATCATGGACATTTCATGTATTGACACTGTACTCAATACTAAAGGTGATAAGGTAGTAGTGAAACATGGAGAAAAACCCATGAATCTTTGCCTTCAAGGAGCTTAAATTTTAGTAGGCAAATCAAGAGATTAAACCATTAGAGGAAGCATTCTCTCTAGATAAAGATTGTATTACTCACATAATTATCCTATCCTTAAAAAAAGTGACGTCTGGTGGTAGAGATAAGAAATACAGAAATACTGTTGATAACTGATGCTTATGGGGCCAGGAGGTTTTAGAGGCAGAGGCAATTACTTCTCAGTGGTGGGATTACTTTGTGCGGAAAAACCCCTTTGAAATGAATGGTGAAGAGGCAGTTACAGTGTGTGATGGGGGACAGTAAGCCCATTCTGTTCATTCATTCATGTAGTGGGTGTTTTATTGACTGCTGTTAGTTCTGAGAAACCCTGTGAACTACTTCGAGAGACAGGACTTAATTAGCATTTATGGCGACTATTCTGGTAATTATTTTGGTTGGAGTATAGAATATGCATGTGTGTTCCTGCGGCGTGTGAGAGAGTTATTACTGGTGACAAAGCTGTAGGAATAACTTGGGGTTAGTGTGCAGAAGGCTCTGATTGCCAGGCTAGTTAAGTAGTTGACTGTGATGAGAATGGCGTTTTAGCATGTTCCTTGGCGGGTGTGTGTGCAGGCTGGAATGGCCAGGGCAGACAAGAATCAGGAAGCCAGGGGAGAGATGGTAGGAGCTGGAGGCAGGGAAGATGGGGAAGCCACTGGTGGTGGGGTAAGAAATAGTCGATAGTTGGGCATGGTGACCCACCCCTGTAATTCCAGCACTTTGGAGGTTGAGGTGGGAGGATTGCTGTGAGTTGAAGTCCAGCCTGGATTACACACCAAGACCTTGTCTCAAAAAACCAAAAAAAAGTCTTAAATTTCAACTTGGTTGACCAAATGAATAGTGGTGGCTTTTAATAGGAGTTGGGAAGTTGTGAGAAGGAGCTATTTAGAGGAGAAATAAATACTTAGTCTTGGACTTGTAGAGTTTCTTTTTAGGTCGGTTTTTTTTTTTTTTTTTTTGAGACAAGGTCTCACCCTTTAGGTCAGGCTGGTCTTGAATTCACTGTGTAGTCCAGGCTGGCTTTGAACTCAGAGTAATCCTACTGCATCAGCCTCCTGAGCGCTGGGATTACAGGTGTGCCATCATACCTGGCTTTAATGAGTGTATGTTCATCTGGAGATGATATCCTTGAAAAGCATGGTGAAGAATCTGGTAGTTGAAGTTTGGAAAAGGAAGAGAAGAAAGCCCTGGACAGACCTGGGCAATGGCTAGGGTAGGTGATGAGAGGAAGGAGAGAAGCCATGGGACCGGAAATCAGAAATAAAAAGTGCTTTGGATTTAAAAAAAAAAAAAAAAAAAGCGCTTTGGAGCAACAATGGAGCTGAGGAAGAAGAGAATTTTAGGGAAAACATGGTCTGTTATCTTTGAGAGTTAATTTATTATTGCTTTGTGTACCTGTTTTGGAGGTTATAAATAAGATTGATTCCTCCTTCCACAGGCTGTAAACTACATGTTTATTCTTTAAAAAAAGTTTTGGGTCTTGGCATCATCTTGGGAATAAATACATATTTTTTACCTTTAGGGTCCCCAGTATACAAAAAGCTTATGTTTTATACCGAATTTTTTTACAATTAGTAGCATAAAGAGTAAAACAAAGAGTACTATCTAAAAACTTTTTCCTCTTATTTTCTTATTTTTTACTTTTTTTTCCAGCAAAACTTATGTTGAGGGCTAGCTTTCAATAGGTTGTGAGGGAGCTGCTCTGCTACTTCAGGTCATCTACGAATGGTTCAGCACCAGTAACGTG
This sequence comes from Hystrix cristata, assembly GCA_004026905.1. NCBI lineage: Eukaryota > Metazoa > Chordata > Mammalia > Rodentia > Hystricidae > Hystrix > Hystrix cristata. The sequence continues at coordinate 16,574 of PVJO010023252.1, read as the reverse complement.
CCTTATGTGACATGCGGTAGGGCGGGCCTCTTTCCGGCCATACCCTGATTCCCAGGACTAAGGTCTGTCCACACCAGACCCTGGTCCAGTCTGCAGCAGGGCACACCCTCTAAATAAGTTTTAAAACTTAAAATCCAAAGAAAATTTTGATGATGTAATAAAGATATTACTCTGGCAAAGACAGACTTTTATCAAGCATCTGTAAGATAAATATAGAACACAGTTTTTTTTTTGTTTTGTTTTGTTTTTTGAGATAGGGTCTTGCTGATGTAGTTCAGGCTGGTTTTGAACTCATTTTGTAACCCAGGCGAGCCTAAACTCAAGAGAATCCTCCTGCCTCAGCCTCTTGATTTGGGGATTACAGGTGTGTACCACCATGCCTGGGTTAGAACCCAGTTTTTAGAAACTACCTGTGACCTACAAAACTGTGATAGGAACAGATGCTCAGCGGTTGTCTGGTCACGGTGATGTTTCCTTGTACAGCTAGGTATGTGGTCATTGAAGATCAGTAGTCTTTAATCTTCTTTAAAGCACCTCCATCCTCGCAAAAAAGGGGGAGCCCACTTCTGTCTCCTTTTCCTTACCTTGACTCTTTCTCCCTCTTTCTCCCCAACTCCCTGTGATCTCCTTGAGCTTTCCCCTGGTAACTCTCTGGAGGGTGCCTCTGTCTCTTTGGCTGCAGTTTTGGGATTTCTGACTCCTCCTGAGTGGCAGCTGGATGGGTAGGCGTCCACCTCATTATTATATAGCCATATTAATTTTCTGTTCCTTTGTGTTGCAGACTAGAATCCCAAGGGGCCCTAAGTAATGTGATTGTTTGAGTTAAGCACTTTCTAATTGTGTAGAGATTTATTTCACTTTTTCATTTGCTGAAGTAGATAGCAGTAGGTTAATAGTGGGGAAAGAAACGTTCAGAAATACATTCTCTACTTGTGTTTGAACTTGTATTCATGAATTTTCCTGTCTTAGAATGAATTGCGATTGATTGAAACTAGGAAAGTGCTAGATGTGTGTATGTAGGTGAGTAAATATAGTTGAATTGAATGTTAGAAATTTTACCAGCTTTTTCTTTGATTTGGTTTTGGTTTGTGCTCTTTTGTCTATAGTAATTATTTTTTATGAGAGATATTTGTATGTGGCCTTTATTGATATACCGCCTGAAACAGTCATTGTTGCTTTTGGGTTATGGTGTAAGTTTGCAGAAGTCAGAATGTGTATGGGGTATATTGTTTGAAATAGAAGCAATAATTGTTTTTTTCGTACTCATTTAAAAACTATCTTTGTGTTTTTAACATGTAGGTAGGTGATCTTGCTGAATGGTACAAAATCTCCAGTGTTACTTTAGAAATACATCCAGCTCTAAGAAGGTACAAGGATGAAAGTTGTCATTTAAACAAATATTTAAAGAGAACTTTTGAATCATTTCATGTATACACAGGGTATAAAATTCATAAGAAAGAGCATTTATAAAAGTGAAGTTTCAGGTGGGTGTGGCCCACACCTGTAATCCCATCACTCTGGGAGGCTAAGGCAGGAGGATTGCAATTTTGAGCCCGGTTTGGGCAGTTTAGTGAGACCCTGTCTCAAAATATTAAAAAAGGGCTGGGGATGAGGCTTGGAGAAGACTCCGGATTCAGTCTGCAGTATTGGGGGGAGAAAAAAGTGGTTTCTTGCAACCCTTAGTCCAGGCTGGTTCTCTGCTCTGTGGGTGACTGTTATTTCCAGTTTCTTACCTTCCTTCCAGAGATCACAGTGTACCTTAAAATTAATACGTTTTGTTGCAGTGTTTTTCTTTTAAATATAGCAAACCTCAGTAATATTTTTGCAACCTCTATTTTAACTTTACTTTGTAATTATGTTTGCATGTGAATTACATGTCTGTGCTGGAAATGTCTTGAAATAAGCTTTGCATTTTTATCTTGTTTTTAGAAACAGCTTTTTTGGGGGGTGCTGTGCTGGGGATGGAACTCAGGGCCTTGTGCTTACTAGCCAAGCACTCTAACCACTGAGCTAAATCCCTGTCCCCTAGAAACTCCTTTTTAATAAAAGAAATTGTATCTTTCTGAAGTAAAAGATTACAAGTCCAATGAGGATCTAAATGAAACCAATTTTAGAGGAACTATGGGTAGTTTGAGACTTTATTATTTTCTCAGTGACAAATTTTCAACCAAATGTTTTTTCTTCACCTTGCAGTTGGTTTGCAAGGTGTTGCAGGGTGAATAATTGTGTGAATAATATCTTGCGTTCTGTTCCCATGTAGGCATTTAGCTTCAGAAGTTTTAACCTTGCTGGTTATAAAAATAATCCAGCCAGGCCGGCTGAAGACATAAAGGAAGCAAATTGCAGCAGATTGCCTTTATTGTGTGAAACACAATGTACAAAGATGTAGTTAATTCTCATGAACTTGGCAGATGTAGTTCTCTTTCCCTAATCTTTTGTGTTATATTTCTCTTAGCCCGTGTGGTGAAAGTTGTTCTGTCGAGAAACAAAAAGTCTAACTAAAAACAAAAAGAAAAAAAAGGATTTGAGGTATGGGGTCACAGATGACCCTAAACAGTCTTTGTAAATATTTTTCACATTTCACCAAAATGAAAACCGTAAAGACAACTCTTCGAAGAGAATAATATATTGAAGAAAATAATAGATTTTTGAAGCATTAAAATGGTGATAATGAATTCTAGATTTTTTTTTTTTTTTTTTTTTTTTTTGGTGCTGGGGATAGAACTCAGGGCTTTGCGCTTCCTAGGCAAGCACTGTAACCAGTGAGCTAAATCCCCAGCCCCTAGATTTTTTTGTTTTTTGTTTCTTCCTAGAAACTTTTTGGTGAGATAATTTGGAAATTTTGGGATTTTTTTGATAAACATGTAAACTTTTTTTTCTCTCTTCATATTAGGAATTGAACCTAAGGCCTTTGCACTGAGCTACGTCCCTAGTCCTTTTTATTTTTTATTTTGAGACAGGGTCTCCTTAAGTCTTTAAATTGCCCACACTGGACTCTAACTTGGGATCCTCTTGCCTTACTGTAGTGCTGGCATTATAGGCATGCACCACTGTGCCCTGCTACTTGTCAACTTTTTTGCCCTGTTGAAGATAATGTGTAACATGTGAGGCAGTGTGCCACCATGCCCTGCTACATGTAAACTTTTTGCCCTATTGAAAGTAATGTGTAACATGTGATGCACTTTTCTTTGGTGTTGTACCTCCATCTTTGTTTTTGGCTTTTTTTGAGACAGGGTCTTGCTATGTCGTCCAGGCTGGCCTTGAACTCACTATGTAGCCCAGCTGGGCTTAAACTCATGGAGATACCCTTGCCTCAGCTTCCCAAGTGGTGGGATTACAGAGGTGCTTCACCACCCCAGCTGGCCCACCGTCTTAATCACTGTGCAGTTCTGATCTTGACTCAAACCTCTGAACCTTTCTAATCCCCACTTTGTATTTCTTTTGGGTCTGACCACAGTCCTGGAGGTACATAGTGGTGAAGCTAGAGATGGAGAAGTGTAAAAGGGTGACCTTTTTATACTCATTCCTACCCAATGCGGTGGACTTACAGAACCTTCCTCCCATCAGTGATAATCGGTGGATCAGATCTCGGCAAGTACTCTGCTTGCCTCCTCTGTCCCTCTTTCCCCTGTCCCTGCTCCCTTTCCTGCAGTGTGAGCATAGGGCAGTTCTTAGCTTCAGCTTCCTTGAGGCTGTGTTTCATAAAACTTATTTTGCTCTTTCTTCTGCTTTTTGTTTTCTTATCCCACTTACACCTTCCTTTAAACATTTTTTATTAGTGCGTGTGAATTGTACAAAACCTTGAGTTTCACTGTGGCATTTTCATATATGCCCTCCTTTCTTTTTTTGGAGACAGGGTCTTGCTTTGTAGTTCAGGCTGGCCTCGAACTACTGTGTAGCCAGGCTGGCCTTGAACTTAGAGTTGCTCGTCCTGCCTCAGCCTTTGAAGTGCTGGGACTGGATTATAGGCATGGACCACCATGCCCAACTTTTTATATAGTTTTCCATGGCACTGCAACTTTTTTTTTTTCCTTTGTGCTGGGGATTGAACTCAGAGCCTTGTGCTTGCTAGGCAAGCACTTTAACCACTGAGCTAAATTCCCAGCTCCTAACTTTTTATATAGTTTTAATTTTTTGAGGAGGCCTCACCATATTGCTTAGGCTGCTGCTGAACTCCTGAGCTCAAGTGATCTTGCCTCAGCCTCCTGAGTAGTGGGACTACAGGCACTTGCTACTATTTCATGTTTCATTTTCAAGTACTCCCAAGTCTTTGTTAATATGAAACTGCCAGTTTTCAGCAACTCAGGAAAAGGTATTTAGGAAGAAGTCTGCATATATTTGGGTTTCATATGCAGAGATCCTGTGACTGGAGAACAGACTTCTGAAATCTTGGAAAATGAATTTTAGGACTTTTCTATGTTTCCTATACTTTTTGTTTCTTTAGGAATAATTAGCTTTGCAACATTTACTATGGACCAGGAGAGTGGTATTTGTAGTCTGTTAAGTCAGAAATGCCACTGGTTAGTATAAGTGTTGTTTTGGTTTTGGGGTTGATGGGAAAGTGGTTACATTTTACTGCATAGCAGTTCTGGGAAGGGTGCACTGTCTGCCTTCCTGTTCACAAGGTGACAGGTGCTCAACCAGACACATTGGAGTTAAGACCAGGAGCTGGTTGGGGACAGCCGATCTAGACTCAATGACAATCTGAGAAATGCTGCTTGGTGTTGGGACGACAAATTTAATGAACTAGACTGGAATTTCTGAGGTCTTTTACATGGGAGACTTTAGGAAATTTGCTTTGCTGCTTATATTTTAAGATTATCTATTAAAGGCTGGGGATTTAGCTCAGTGGTTACGGTGCTTGCCTTGCAAGCACGAGGTCCTGAGTTCGATCCCCGGCACCAAAAAAGAAAAAAAGAAAAAAAAAGATTATCTATTAAATGTGGAAACGATAACATGTACAGTAGCCCTCCTTATCCTTGGTTTTGCTTTCTGTGGTTTCAGTTAACTGTAGTCCAACATCAAATGGAAACTTTCACTGTAGTATGTTAATTGTTCTCTTCTATTCTTAGTTACTGTTATTAATCTCTTACTATGCCTAATTTATAAATTAAATTTTTACGTAGGTAGATATGTATAGGTGAAAACACAGATATATACAGGGCTGGTACTATCTGTGGCTTCAGGCATCCACTGAGGCGTCTTGGAATGTTACCGCCTTTGTGTGACAACAGAAATTCTGTTCACTTCTTCCCAACACTGGGAAGAAGTTGATGTTGAAGAAAAGTAATCTACAAACATTATGTGAATTGGAATGCTTCCACCTATGGAACATTTTTTCTTGGGCATTATGGGGAGGAAAAAAATATGCAGCACTGTGCACAGAGCAGCTCACTCATTAGAAAGAGGAGTTGATATTGTCTGGGGGGCTAAACTAAATCCAGAAGGAGGATAAACCAGAAACAGATTTCATAGTTCTGTTGTTAAGGGATCAGTGATATCAAAGGCAGAATCAGGCTGACAACTTCGGAGAGAAAGGTGCTGAGTTATCCTTTGGATTATTGGATGCAAGGCAGATTTAGAGTAGAGATCTCTAGTGCTCGTTTCAGAGGGTCACGATCAGAAAGAAGTGTAAAAGTCATTGCAATAAAGTTGATTTAAAATTGTCAGATTAAAAGCACTTTCTAAAAATAGACTAAGTATAAAAAACTGAGGGCTGGAAACTAGACTTTGGGAAATGTTCAGACTGGGAGAATGAAGGGTTAGGAATGTTATCCCATAAAGCATCTTTGAAGAATTTAGAACTTAGAAAATGTCGTGGGAAAAAAAAAAAAAGAAAATGTCATGGACCAAAAAAGTTTTAAGGCAGTGGGTGATCCAGACTGCCAAGCGCAGGAAGCCTGAGAGAGACTGACTTGGCCAGGTCTGTCCCAGGTCACATTCTCCAGGAAGCAGAACCTTCTGTTAGGAGTGAAAAGGGGTCACTGGGGAGGAACATCTGTGTGGGTGGGGTGGGAGAATAGGCAGTGTGGCAAAGGAGCTCACAAACCGTATCACAGACTTGGCCGTACCAGGAACTCTGGAGCAGCTACCTTCAGGAGAACCTCGTGTTGGGGAGAAGCTGTGCTTAGTCCTTGGCTGAGGCGGACCCTGAAAGTAGCTGGAGTCTGTTAAGCACAATCCTTGTAGCTGTGCAGCAGTTCCTTAAGAAGGGGTCTCCTTAAGATCTCCTGAAGAAAGTTAACTCTTTGTCTGTCACTGAATCCTTATGAAAAGCAATTTCGTGCCAGGCATAGTGGTACACACCCATAATCCCAACACTTGAGAGGCTGTGACAGGAGAAATGCTCCAAATTTGAGGCCAGCCTGGGCTACATAGTGAGACCCCACCCCCCAAAAAGCAATTTCAGATTGATAGGGGTAGAAGCCATTTTTAGGAACCATAAGGGGTCAGGTGATTGAGAAGATGGCACAGCTGAGGTAAACCTCAGCCTTGAAATCTTACTCATCACTTTGAGTGTACACTGTGGTTTCAGATTTTCTCTTGGAGAAGAATGTACTACACTGAACTGCCTAATTTTGCTGTCTTTTTTAGTACAGAGCTGTCTCTCACAAACTTAATTTTTTTTTCCTTAGCACTGGGGGTCGAACTCGGGCCTTCTCACTGAGCTACATCTCCGGCCAGGCCTATTTTAACAAGAAGTTCTTGCTAAGGTGCTGAGTTGCATAGGCTGGGCTTATACTGTCCGTCCTTCCAGAGTGCTAGAATTACAGGCATGCACCACCACACCCAGCTGCATACTTGTTGTTATTGTGTCCTTTTCTCAGAGGTCCATACTTGATTTTAAGGAACTGGATTGCTTTACTAGGTCTCAGGCCAGCTGAGTTAGCTTGACTATTTCTGGTATTGTTAGTAACTAATGGCGAGAGGCACTATATGCTTTACTCTGAAAGTGATCTGAATTAGAGATTCCAATTAAAAGTTCTTTCTGTAAGCATGGTAATATAGTGAAAGAAATTCAAAACTCCAGAGCTAGGTAAAAATGGTACAGAAAAGCAAAAGAAGAGAAAAATAAAAACATCTCGAAAAATTTTAGATTGCACGTGTATTGAACTGTGTGAGCAGGTACTTTATTAGGGTTTGGTATCACACAGACAGATAAAATACCTATCTTCTTTTTACAGAATTTACACATGGTGTGAGTGATAGAGAGGAAAGTTTACTGGAGTTAAATCTTCCCCTTAAAGACATCGCTTCTCAGCCTTTTGGCTAAGATCAAGTGTATTGTCTTCTTAAAGACGTATTTGTGCTATATTATCAGTTTGGGGGACTTTGTTGCCCATTAGTGTGGTTTCAAGAACCCTGGTAAACCATTCTTCATTGTAGATGTTTTACATCAGTTAATTCTATTTATTGTTTTTCAATAATCTCTTCACATTTTATAGATTTATTAGTAATCTCTAGCAGAAACCCTATCTTATTCTCATTCTGCTGTTATAGTAAAATACCACAAAAAAAATAAACTACCATAAGGTGCTGGGGATTTAGCTCAGTGATTAGAGTGCTTGCCTTGCAAGCACAAGGGCCTGAGTTCGATCCCCGGCACCACAAAAAAAAAAAAAACACAAACAAAAATAAACTACCATAGATTGGGTAATTTATAAACAATGGAAAGTTATTTTTCACGTTTTTGGAGTCTGGATAGTCCAGGTCAAAGTCCTAGCAGATTGAATGTGTGTGGAATCTGAGGCCCCTCTGTCTGCTTTCAAGGTAGTTGCTAGGAGCTGAGAGTAGAGCTCATTGAGCACCTACTGACCTAGCCTGTGTGAGAGCCTGGGTTCAGGTCCCAGCACTGAAGAAGGAAGAAAGAAAGGAAAGAAGGGAGAGAGGGAGGGAAGCAGGCAGGAAGCCAGGCAGGCCTCTGAAGGCCCCATCTTTTAATGTCACATTGGTGATTACGTTTCAACATATGAATTTTGGGGAATAATACATTCAGATCATAGTAAACCCCCAGGTCTATTTAATTTTTCCTTTTCATTAATATAAAAGCTTTTTCTGATCATAAAGAACATAAATAGAATATTCAAACAATATACTATAGAGGCAAAGGTTAAATCCTTGAAATTCCACCAGCAAAGGCAGATGCAGTTAACTTTTCAGTGATTGTTTTTTCTTAATACCCCACCATGTGCTAATGCACAGACATACATATCTTTTTACGTAAGTAGAATCATATTTCATGTGCTGTTTTCTTAAGTGTGTATTAGGAGCATCCTTCAGTGTCAGTCACTGTAGATACAGACATCGTCCTTTATAATGGCTGTGAACTGTTTCACTATGTGAATGTGCTTTGCTCTTTTTTTTTCATTTTCTTATTTACAAATTTTTGAGATGTTTTAAGCTAGAAATGCTGCTAAAAATTCTATAGTGTGCAGAACACCACCTTTCCCCCTAAACAAATGATTATTTAGCCCAAAATATCAATAGTTGTGCAGTTGAGACCCAACACCGGGTATTGGCAGTCGTTACTACCCTGTATCTGTCTGCTCTAACACTGAACACTGGCTAATTTATCACTCAGGCAAAAAGCAGTAGTTTGAAAGATTTGCATTCTTTTTTTTTTGGTGGTCGTGGTGCTGGGGATTGAACTCGGGGCCTTGCGCTTGCCTAGCTTGCTCTGCCACAGAACAAATCTCCAACCCTAGTTTTCATTTTGAAATAGGGCCTCACTGTGCTGCCCAGGCTGGTTTTGAATTTGTCATCCTCCTGCCTCAGCCTCCTGAGTAACTGGAATTACAGGCTTGCAACACTGTGCCCAGCCAGGTGTCTTTCCTCTTAAAGACAAATTTAAAAATCTTTGTGTTATCAGATTTACCATTGTTTCATTTCTGAGGAGAACTAGGTTGAGAAATCATTAAAAATAATTTATTAAAGGTGATTCAGCTGGAACATAAACCAGTGACATACACTGTAGTTTGTATTACATAGCATCGTGACAGATGCTTCCGAGTTAGATACCTTACCTTAGTCTGTCTGTGTTATGCAACTCCTGAGTCCTTCTTTAGCCCCATGCTAAACACTGTGAAGGCCATAAAAGAAAAATAGTAGACGGTTTCCTGTGGTGAATAGGAGTTCATTGGCCTTGGTTTGATTGGTGGAGGTTTCCTTGAGTTTATGAAGAATGACCTCTTCCTGAAAAATGTGATTGGGCAGGAGGGGAATGTTTCCAGCCCAAGGCACCACAGGGACAGACAGAGACTTGGGGTCTAATCTCTGCTTTGTTACTAATTACTCTGTGACTCAGGCCAAGCTTCAGGCCCTAGCCTTTTTTTTTTTTTTCTGGTACTAGAGATTGAAACCAGGGGCCATTGTACTGAGCTATAACCCAAGTCCTTTTTTTTTTTTTTTAAATGGCTTTTGGGTTTTAAAAAATTTTTATTTTTATTAGTACATGTTTGCAGTATATAATGATTACATTCATCGTGGGGAGTTGGTAAATGTATGTGTTAATTCTTTTTATGTCTCCTTCCCCTCTCCTTCCTCTCTCTGTCCCCTGCCCCTTTATTTTTGGTTTTAGATAGGGTCTCCCTAAATTGCTAAATTGCCCAGGCTGGACTTGAATTTTTTTTTTTTTTTTGGGGTGCTGGGATCGAACTCAGGGCTTTACACTTGCTAGGCGAGCGCTCTAACCACTGAGCTAATTCCCCAACCCTGGATTTGAATTTGTGACCTGTTTGCCTCAGCCTCCTAGACTGCTGGGATCTAGGTTTCTTCCCTCACACTCAGCTAGGCCTCAGTCTTTTTATATGTGAAGTAAGGAGAGAGGAGTAGGATATTTTCTTTTTTCTTTTTTTTGAGACAGGATCTTGCTTTGTAGTGCAGGCTGGCTTTGAATTTGAGGCTATCCTGCCTCAACCGCCAAAATGCTGGGATTATAGGCGTGTGCTACCACACCCAGCTTTTTTTTTTTTTTTTTAATATTTTCTAGTAAGGTTGTCATTAAAGTATTATGGCTGGTTGCTGTGAGCGTGCAGTGAAGGGTGAGACATGGGCCTTGCTTTCAGAAATATACACACCTGTGGAAGAGAAATTCACATGTGGTAGTGAAACAGGCACAGATGGTTTGGGAAACAGTGGGAAGAGATCATCTTGGTTTTGGGTGGTAAAGGATTCAGAAAAAGATAGCAAATGATTTTTGGTAGAGATGGAGGTGGGGATAGGGCCTTGCCCAGGGGCTTGGAGGAAGAAAGAGGTTGGTGGACAGTGTGCTTTGGGGCTCAGTGAGTTTGTTTAGCTGGATTTCTACTCTTTTTTTTTTTTTTTTTTTGGTGCTGGGGATCGAATTTAGGGCCTTGCGCTTGCAAGGCAAGCACTCTAACCACTGAGCTAAATTCCCAGCCCTTGGATTTCTACTCTTGATGCAGAGGGGTAGGAAAAATAAGGCTAGTAATGTAAAGTGATGTGGATGGCTGAATGATTTAAATGTGGAGCTCAGATACTTCCCTGGCTTCCACTTCTATAGGCTCTTGGTGACTTTTAGGCAAGGGAATAACCATGTAAGCAGACTGAAGATTTATTGGGTAAAAGTATCTAGAATGGTAAGTGATCGTACTCAGGGATTGAGAGAGAGCATTGTCAACAGGGCTGATATTTTTGAGGCCGAACAGGATGAAGATATTTTAGAGAAAGCAAGCACTATGAAAGCAGTGACAAGCAGAGCTGAAGGATGTCCGGAAGGAGAGACCGTGACTAGGTGTAGAGGGGGGCAGGACTTGTAGTAGACAATGCTCTTAAGGGAGGGCATAGATAGCTGTGCTAGGAAATTGGTCATTCTGGCTCATTGTTAGGAGGAATTTTCCGGTAATTTGCCATTGGCTTGAAATTTTATAAATCGGGCAGGAATTTTCATGTTTTAAAGAGATTGCGCTTTATGAATTATAATTCTATAATTTTGTGAGTTCAGATAAGTCTACTGGAATTAGGCTCCCCAACCCCCCTTATCCCATCGCCCTTTTCTGCAGTGTTGAATCTTGCCCATTACGCACATCCTGTGGAGGGAAATGATATGTGACTGGGGGGCGCATTTCAAAGAACCTTTTAAATCTCTACATCTTTGGGAGGGAGGAGGGCAAACGGCAAGTGTGTTTAAAACAGTCTTTAGTGGTTCTCCATCTGTGATTTCATTTTCATGATACCTGGGGCAAAATGCTTAAAAAGTGTAAATGGTAAACCACTGAAGAGGAGCATCCTGCAGGGCAGGGCGCACACAACTGACTAGTCACCCGTCTACAGAGTCCCTGCAGCGGGCGACCGCCAGCCGGGAGCGTTCTGGCATGGATGGGGATCTTTTACTGTGTAACAATAGTTTATTCTTTAAATGAGGGGATGAGAGCAAAGTTGCTTAGCAATCATGTGGGTGCTAAAAGAATGGCCTTTGGAGGAGCAGGCATTTGAAGTGGGATAAATTCAGCATTTTCAAGAAACTTGTAGACACCCTGATTAGAGTGATTCGAGGTCAGTCCTTGTACAAATGAAGAACTTGTAGTCAGTCCTCTTTCTCTCTGACTGCTTTTGTCTTGATCTGGTTTTCAGCTTCCTCGTATGGAGAGAGGGCTAATGACTCTTGGACGGTTTCCCTGGAAGCAGTGTGCTGGGAGGCGAGAGACCCAAAGAGGGATGGCGCGATGAATTCCTTACCACGGGGTTTTCCTTGGGTCTGCTTAAAGGCCTTGTGCTGGGGAATTGACTGGGGGTCTAGGGGAGCCTGGCCCATCCCTGCACCTTAGAAACAACGCGAGTGTGCATCATCCACAGCCATCTTTGCTAAGCAGGGCTGTTTTTCCAAACAGAGAGGGAAGGTGGTACAGTGTGGAAAGGGTGCTGTAGTGAGAGGTTTGTGTTCTAACCCCAGCTTGAAGGTTCATAAAACTCGGAGATTTGGCAGAGATTTTTTTTTTTTTTTTTTTAAGACGGGCTCACTGTGTAGCTCAGACTGGCCTTGAGCTCACTATGTATTCTAGCCTGGCCTCAAAGTCATGGTGATCCTCCTGCCTCAGCCTCCCAAGTGTTGGGATCTTAGATGTGCACCATCATGCTGGGCTGGGACAGATCTTCTACTCTCTGATTTACTCTCTTCAACTGTAAAATAGCAGTGTAGAGATGAAAATAAATTGATGGGTAGTGTGAGTCTACTCTAAAAAGCACAGGTTGCTGTGCAAATTTATAGAGCTTTCCTGTTATACTAGTTTGTATTCTGGCCATTGTGCTTCTACTTCTTCTTTTTTTCTTCCTCCTTCCTCTTCTTTCTCTTCCTCTTTTTTTTTCTTTTTCCCTTCCTCTCTTTCTTTTTCTTTTTGGTAGAGTCTTGCTATGTAATCAAGGCTGGCCTTGAACTCATGATCCTCCTACATCAGTTTCCTGGGTATTGGGATTACACTGCACCACTTTGCCTGGCTATCCATTTTATTTTTTTATTGTAAAAAACTAGGCTTCTTAAAAATTGCTGGTAAGCAGTTTTAAATATCAGATAAAACATTTTCTCTCTCTTTTAGAAATGCATTTTATGTCTTAGTTTGTGGTTACTTTTTTTTTTGAGAAACAAAACACTTTAATAGATGAAATAAATACTCCAGTACATGCAAGGAGTTTGTTGTTACTTTGTTTGACAACTTCTTTCCTTTTTTGGGCCATACTCACAATGAAGAAAGAAAGCTGAAGTACTAATTTACATTATAGTTCTTTTGGCTGAATTCATGAAATGAATTTGGGTTGACATTTAACAGATTTGGGTTTTTTAATTCTTGCAAATTTTGTACACAAACCCAACTGCTCATTTTTATGCTGAGGATATTGAGACCAAGGAAGCAAGTAGCCATAACAGGATTGGAACTTAGGTCTCCTTTATTATTTTAGTTACTCTGATGTGCTGCCTTCCCCACAGTTTGCTTGAGTAAAGGTGGTTAAGGTAATTACCACTGAACTCAGCCATTCTTGTATTTAACAAGAGTGCTGTTTATTATTTACTTATTTATTGGGGGGGGCTTCTGGGGCTTGAACTCAGGGCCTTACACTTGCTAGGCAAGCACTCTACCACTGAGCTGAATCTCCAACCCCTATTTATTTATTTATTTATTTATTTTGGGTTTTTGAGACAGGGTCTCACTATGAAGTGCAGGCTGGCTTCCAGCTCATGGTGTAGCTCAGGCTGGCCTCGAACTTGCAGCAATTCTCCTGCCTCTGCCTCCCAAGTGCTGGATTACAGGTGTGCGCCACCACGCCCGGCCCTATTTATTTATTTTTTTTGAGACAAAGTCTCATTACTCTATGTAGTTCAGGCTGGCCTTGAACTTGCAGCAGTCCTCCTGCGTCAGCCTCCAGAGTGCTAGGATTACAGGTGTGCGCCACCATGCCTGGCCAGTTATGTGTTTCTTATGTATCCCACCGGAGTTTATTGTTTTTCTTTTTTTACACAAAAGATGGCATGCTTTATATACTCTTACGTATCTTGTTTTTTTCATGTAATTTATCTTGGAGATCTTTGCATATCAGTACGTAGTGACTTCCTCGGTTTTTTTTTTTTTTTTTTAACATTTTATGATTTATAATTTAACAGTGGTTGGGAATTTTTACATGGTAAAGTCCCAGATGATTTTAAAATAGGCATGACCATTGAGCCTCATCTGAGAAATAATGCTTTTCATTTCTCTAAAACTTACATTTCCATAGTACTTTACAGCTGCTAAGCACTTTACAGTTTCGAACTTGATCCTCCCAAAACCTCTTTGGGGTCAGTACTACCGGCCTTACGAGGTGAATCGAGAAAGTCTGTGTAGGAGTTTGCTGGCTGTAGGGCAAGACCCTTCAGGTGCAATCCTCACGGAGCTCTCTGCGCGCGCTCTCCCAGCAGACACAAGGTTGGCTGGAGAAAGAGCCTGCTTTGTAGGACTGATAACAGGCTTCAAGACTAAGTTTACTTCCTTTACTTACTTCCTTAAAACCAGTAGAGTGTGCACAGAAAGATCTCCACGTAAATGACGCTTTGAGAAACAAAACCAATTTAGAAAAAAGATATGCAAATATTCTTTTTATAGATTAAAAATTTTTAATCTTAAAATATCCTAACTGAAATGTGTGTATGCAGAAGCAGTGACTTGCTTAATGAAATTGAAAGTGTTTGCTGAGATGAATACTGCTCCTTAAGTAGCAAAATGTTAGGACTGAGTAAAATAGGGGATATTTTAACTGGAGATTTGACATTGAGGAAGATCCCTGTTGATCAAAGTGTAACCTTACCTATGCAATTAGATCTGTTCATAGTGTGCAGATGAAGTAAAGGAGATTTGAATAGAATATCATTTTAAAAATTTGGTTAGTACTGAGGTAACTCAAACTGGGAATTCTGCTACCTTGATGTGAGAAGTGGGCACCTCAGTTATTGCAAGATCAGTAGTAGTCCTTTATATACTTATGCTACGGAATGCAGATTTTCTATAAAATCTTAATCCACTTAATATTCTATAAGATCTTAAACCACTTTGGTGGCTCCTAAGATTTTTTATTAATACATATTAATTGTTCATATTAGTGGGGTTCATTGTGATATTTCCATATGTGCATCTAGTGTGCACTGATAAATCCAGCCTCTCTTTTTCCAAAACCTTTCTCTCTGCCCTTCCCAATCTCTAGTAAACACTGTACCTCAAATGTTTCTATTTCTAAACCAGATTCTTGTTTTTTATATTTGTGTTCTTTTGTACTCATGTCGACATTCAGCCTAATTCTATAGCCATAGAATTATAGAGATGTTTGAACATTTAGGGATTTCTAATTAATATTTGCTATATTTGTTTATTAATCTGGTTCTTTCTACTGAGTAAATGAGAACACCGAAGTCCAGAGAGGTTGGGACTTGCCCAGGTCACCGCCTTGTCCAGAGTGCCTGATTGTGTGGCCCAGTGTCAGGTTCTTTCTCTAAAGAAGCTCTAAGTACCTGACCCTGCTGTACTTGGGGAAAAATTGAATTTTAAACACATTCTTTTGCCCCTGCCCCTTTCTTTCTAATGTGGGCCAGTTACTAAAAGACAACAAGGAGTATTATATTCGCAGACCTTGCTTGGAGCCTGGCTCATAGTGGCTGTGTAATATGGACTTACTGGGAGTGAACCCAATCTGGGGAGGGAATGAGAGGTTCGTGGGCAACAAGTAGAGCCTGGCAATGAGTGTTACTCATCCCTTATGTGCCGCGAGCTTCTCCTCTGCCTTTTTGCTCCAAGAGTGGAGCAGCGTGTTGTGGTCACACAGTGGAGGTGTCCTGCGTTAGACAACTGGTGCCCTTACACTACTTTTTTTCTCCCCCTTAGGTCCTTTCCCATAACCTGTGCACGGTGCTGAAGGTTCCTCATGACCCTGTGGCCCTTGAAGAGCACTTCAGGGATGATGACGAAGGTCCTGTCTCCAATCAGGGATACATGCCATATTTAAACAAGTTCATTTTGGAAAAGGTATGATTCTAACCTCTTTTCCTTCAGCCTTGTTTGATTTGGCTTGTCCAGTGGGTGCCATAGCAGAGGCGCAAGGCTTCAAGAAAGAGATGAAGGACAAGAACCGGAGACTGATGGTGCTTCCTATTCCTCCCTCCCCTCCACTCCCTTCTAAAACCTGCTTGATATATTTCTCTGCCTTGGTTTGTTCTTTGAAAATAAGGACTGTTTTATGTTAGTTTCTACATGTCCTTTTCCAGGGTGCTGCATTCGTTTTGAAAAATGTGGTTCCCTGGGTACTGGCAATAGCTGTTAAAGCATGGATGTGATGGAGTGAAGTGTGAATGCTAAAGGGGATGACAGTTATCTTTACTATTTAGAAATTATCCCGCAGGCTTTTCAGTTTAGAATTTTCAAATGTTCTGAGTAAAGATGGTATAAAAACCTATCCTGTGTTTAGAAGCCAAATATAACCTATTGACATTTGCTGCCATGTTCAGTTTATTAAAAATTTACACATGAAGTGTGAATTTTCTAAAAATTTAAAGTAGTTGTTACATAAAAAAACCATAAAAATCGTACAGATTTATGGGGTACCATGTGATGTTTCCATGTATGTATGTGTTGTTCAATGCTGAAATCAGTTTAAAACTATCTTCTCAAACATTTATCATTACTTTATGATGAAAATGTTAAAAATCATGCTTTCTGGTGTTTTGAAATCCCTTCTCATTATCTGTAGTCACTCTGCTGTGCAGAGCATACTGCAGTACCGTACTGTTGTCTGTCTCCTCCCTTCCAGGTGTTGAATTTAATGCATGAAAACAATCAAGTAATCCAAACTGTTGGTACATGTAAATATTTATTAATCAGTGATTAAAATGTTATGAAAGGTAGTAGTAATACTTGCTCTTTTTTTGTGTGTGTGCTGGGGATCAAACTCAGGGCCTTGCACTTGCTAGGCAAGCACTCTAACCACTGAGCGAAATCCCCACCTCCCTTACCCCTTTTTTTGTTTTTTATTTTTTGTTTTTGTTTTTGTTTTTTATTTTGAGACAAGGTCTTACTAAATTGCCCAGGCTTGGCTTGAACTTG